>JAQQSU010000266.1:15893-31487 GCA_028627135.1 Pseudochirops cupreus
AAGAAATGTGGCTTTTACAACTTAACACAAGACTGAAATTACAACAATGTTTCAAAATTATAAAAATCACCCCCCAAAATATTACAAAGGCCATTCAGCACCACTTCAAAGAGCCACACGGAGTAAGGTAAGGGCTGCAGCAGAATCTACTAAGCTTCAGCTGATGTAGAATAGTATGTTGGTGAGTTACTGGTCTCCATACTATCCTGCTGAGCCTCATGCTACCACCTCACTGACACGCAGGAATCTGTGGAAGTAATTGGGTGTCATAATCAGAGTGCATTTTGCTGTCCCTGAAGCTGGGACACAACACCTCTGGCATCAGGAGTCTCTGCATCTCTCTGGCCCATTCTCTCTCCCCAGTCAGGAGTACCCTGAGGATATCTTGGGGGTTGGGGGGGTGGAGAATGAGCAACTCCAATTCCTTTCTCATTTTTTCCACTCCCTTGCCCCAACACTCTTTTGCCCTCTTTCCTCCCCAGCTGAAGCGGTGCTGAATGGCCTTTGTAATATTTTGGGGGGTGATTTTTATAATTTTGAAACATTGTGTAATTTCAGTCTTGTGTTAAGTTGTAAAAGCCACATTTCTTCTCCCCCAACTGTAAAGCATTAACTCTGTCTCTCCCCTGCCCCCAGTCTAGAGGTATTTCCTCTGAAACCATTAACTCTATAGTTATGATAATAAGAATCTTTTCAAGGCACTACCTCCTTTTGTTCTAGTAAACAAGACTCATCCATTTGCAGACTGGATGGATACTCCTCATTTAAATTTGACCTCAAATCTGACCGCTGGTTGACTTTATGACGTTTCAAGGCAAAAACCACATCTCCTGCCCCTTACACCCTGCAGTTTCTCCCAGTGAATTATGGGCAAAGCACATGTGCAGTTGATGTGAAGGGTGTGTGTCCCTTTAAGTATTAGTCACTCCCTGGCCCCTCCCTAACTCCACCTCTGTACACTTAATTAGACTAATGAACCTATGACTGACAGTTTTGTATCTTTAAAAACTGTATTTCTACCCCCTGCTCTCTGCAGGATTTTTCTTAACTCTCTGCTGCCCACTGCAGAGCGTTACACCTTGCAGGCTTTCTCTTGACACCCCGCCCCCCTTGAATCCCTGTCAGCTTGCAGGTATCCTTACCCCTTTTACTCCTGTGCAACAATAAACTTTTATAACTCTGCCAAGATTGCTTAAGCCTGGTAATTCATTTCGGACATGAACCTAGAAAGGATTTCTCATTAGAAATCCCCCATACTTATACCTCTTCACAGCCATGACCCTCTCTCTCCCCTCCTCACCAATGTCCTCTCTCTCTTCTTCCTGCACACAGCACCTCCTTTTCATCATGGAGTCCCGAGCAGGGTGACTGTTATTCTGAGTGTGATGACCAACTTAGAGTGGAAAGGATGGTATTAACTCAGAACTTGTTTTGTTTCATTGAATTCAATGCATTGCAATAGCTAGAGAAAATGGAGTTTCTTGAATTTGGAGGTGCAATTAAGACTTTTCTTTTCCCTGTGTTGGCAGAAAGGATTTGCTTTGGTAAAAGCCTTTACTGAAGGAGAAAACTCATTATGAATGAAAAAAGTCTATTGGAACCTTACTAAACTCAATATAATAAACAGAATAGACAGGACCTAGGAAATCAAAGAAGTGCCTTCAAAAACTACAAAAGGTTCTAGCTTTCTGTGGAATTGTGTTTATTCATAAGGAAACATTCTCTGCTTTTAAAGCTTTTGCCTAGCTTTAGAAGCAAGGAAGATACTGAACTCAGGCAGCATTCCTGCCCCAACCCCTTCCTTTCCTTAGTTATTTCCACCAGACTAAGACAGCAAGGCCACAGGCTCTAGGAGGCAGGGCGCAGGCCCATGGCCAGGCTTGAAACAGACACCTTTGTGAGCCAATGAAAAGGAGGCACAGCCGCTAAGGGTAGCACTCAAAGCCAGTCCTAAGAAAAGAAAGAGCAAGGATCAGGCCGGTCTAGGCCTTGCCAGGTGAGGGTCAATTTACAGATTCAAGGATAATGATGAGGAGAGGGGCTAAGAAGACAGGACTGGATTTGGGGAGGACCAGCAGAGGGGGATGTCAGGGGAAGGCAAGTGACTTAAGTGAAGGGTACTACAGCCAAACCGGAGAGGAAGAATTGGTGCAAAGTGAGTGTGGGATGACCACAACACACTGAACGTAATTTAGAGAGCATGTGTTTTAAAGTTTGCAAAGCGCCCTACAGGTTTTATTTCATTGTCTCCTACCACAATCTTGGGATTATTATCCCCGGTTTACAGATGTTAAAACTGAGGCAGGCAGAAGTTAAAAGTAACTTGACCAGGATCACACTAGTAAATGTTGGAGGCAGGATTAGAATCCAGGTCTTCAAAACTCCAGGCTCAGCACTCTATCCACTGTACCACCTACCTGCTTGACCATGGACAGTCACTTCAATTCTGCATCTGTAAATGGGGATATTTATACTAGCTGCTTCAGAAAGCTGTTGTGAGATAAGTTCTATGTAAATAAGCTACTAATATGAAGGCAGAGAAATATAGAGACCACTGAGTTACAGAGGAGCTATACAGGAAGACTGGTGAGTGGGAGGCTGGGAGGACCCAAGGGTCTAGGAGACCTGAGGATGAATCTGGAGTGATGAGAATGTGGAATAAGCCTTTCCAGCTCTGTGATAGACTTGCTGCCACTACTTGCCACATAAATCTCAATCCAGAAACCCAAGTCCACTTGTGTAAATGTGTCTGCTTTTGTCCCTTCCACCCACACCCTACGCTTTTCCCATACCCTTGGAGATAGTAATCACTTGTCACTGATGACTTTAAAAAGAAGCCCAGAACTCTAGCTTTGCACCTATAAGGCACCTAACACATGTTTTGAACAGAAACGAACTGTCTCTTGTTTTAATATGCTTTGCATAATTCTTTCCCTTTTGGCTCCAAGTATACAAAGACGGGTTGATATAGCAACAAGCAGGACAGCTTTGAAACTAACATGTTGGATTCACAATTTTTAAAATGCAAGCTGCACACAACAGATGCATGACTTCATGTATAATCCATTTTATTTTCAGTGTTTTTTGAAATTTATCTGATGATGTTTATTAAACATAGGACCATCAAAAATTTAGATGTTAAACAAATGAGACAAAATACAAAACAAAATGAAAAATTAGAAATATGTAGACTGTTTTGTTCTTTCTTTCCCTTCATGAAATTCACCACTCCTAGCATTTGCAAAAAGAAAAATATTTCAGAAGATGTGTATAATTTCTTCTTCAGAGGTAGAAATGAAGCAGTAATGGTTTATCCACAGGTTTAAGCTTAATCCATGCTGTACCTCTTGTCCTACCACCAATGTAGACCAGCTTTCTTTCTGACACAATAGGCTCCAGGGGACCATTTGAGAGAATGTTCTTTTTGTTGAATATTAACTATAAACCATGAGGTATCCATTGCTAACATCTTACTCCTTTCTCAGTTTGATCCCAAAGGTCTGATTCCTTTTCTCCTCTTCATTTGTCCCCCCCCTCCTCTCCCTTATTCCCTACACCCCAGCATCTCATCTCCAGATGTCACCTACCAACCCCTCTGATATCTGATGTTCCAGCCCATGGCTGCCACTTTATAGTAACAGAATTTTAGACCTGGAAGTGAACTTAGAAATCGTGTCACCTCCTCCAGAAGACTTTGCTAGAATTCTCCCTACCTGCCTGCCAACCTGCCAGGCTTTCTTCCTCAGTTGCTCTTTGGTAATTTGGCAACTATAGATTTCTTATTTCTCTTAGTTTTGGGTGTCTACTGCCTCTAATCACACTGGCTATATTTCTGCCACATCCCACCCGCCTTCCCTGCCCCGCTGCTCCAAGTCAGCTGATGTCGGGTTAGTTAGGAAAATGTAGATTCATTTTAATTAAACTCCTTAAAGGAAGGAACCATAATTTTTTATTACATTTTTTTCAATTAACAAAAATCTATTACTCTCCCATTCATCTTTTCAGCCACTGGAAAAAGAAAAAGAAAGCCCTTGTAACTAATAATATAGTCAAGCAAAACAAATTCCTGCATTGGCCATGTCCAAAAAAATGTTTCATTTTGCACCAAATCCATCATCTGTCAAAATGTGGGGTTAACATCATCATTGGTCCTCTGAAATCTTGGTTGGTCAATTGCACTGATCCGACTTCTTGACTTTCAAAGTTATTTGTCTTTAAAATGTTATCATTATTGTATACATCATTCTCCTGAAGAAACCATATCTCATTTATTGTGATCTCTTTTGTTGACTAACACAGTGCTTTTCCCACACATATTACTATAAAAGCAGACACTCACTAGTAAGTATTCTGAGAGAGAATGAAGCCTGAGCCAAGCTGAATTGGGATGGTACAAACCTGTTGTTGTAGATTCTCTTTACATTACCCTAGTGCACTCTTGGTAAAGATAATCTATACAAAGTCTTAAACTTTGGGACCAACTGCATTATTCAAACGAACTCACTCTTCAACTCTGCTTTGGCCTCAAAGTCTGAGAAGGTAACTGCTCCCCCCCTCCAGTCTCACACACACACACAGACACACAGACACACAGACACACAGACACAGACACAGACACAGACACACACACACACACACACACACACACACACGTGCGCGAGTCTGTCCCCCATACCAGGCATGTTCTTCCTCCTTATCTTTCTGGCTTCCTTCAAGTCTCAGCTAAAATCTCATTTTCTATAGAAAACATTTCCTCACCCACCTTAATTCTAGTGGTTCCTCCTGTCGATTATTTCCAACTTTTTCTGTATATAGCTTATTTGTACATAGTTGCTTCCATGTTGTCTCCACCATTAGACCTCAGGAGTAAAGAAGTTACAATAATGTGTCCAAAAATTATTCAGTGTTATCAAGATCGGATTGACAGTAAAACTATATATGACCAAAAGTTAAAGTCATGACTAGAGCAATAAGCACAGAAAAAGGTATACACATTTACATTAAAAATATTAAAAAGTACAGAATGAAAAGGCCTTTTCTGAACATGAATAAAGATGATCATGGATTCATAATAGTTGTAAGATACCTTTGAATTCAACCTGATTTTACAGATAAGGAAATTAAAATCAAGAAGCATCTTATCTAATAAGATAAAATTATTCAAGGCATGGTGTCTGGCATCTATAATAAGCCCTTAATCTAAATGTTTATTGATCTGATTTTGCTGGCATTATTTATAAAAGCGAAACACTGGAAGCTTTCTCAGGGTCTACCTACATCCACCAACACCATTTCTTTTCCCAGTGGGAGCTGATATAGATTGTAGACGGTGGAAGAACTGATCAAAAGAAGGGTGGGAACAACAATAGCTAACACATATAGCACTTTTAAATTTTACAAATGATTTACAATATTATAGAATATTGATGGAACAATCCATCGTAATAATGGATCCAAATACAGAATTAAAGAGGTCCTGCTGACCCACTAGTGGATTTTTCTTAAGAGATATAAAGGTTGGGGGTGGCTAGGTGGCACGGTGAATACAGCACCAGCCCTGGAGTCAGGAGAACCTGAGTTCAAATCCAGCCTCAGACACTTAACAATTACTAGCTGTGTGGTGACCTTGCGCAAGTCACTGAACCCCAATTGCCCTGCCTTTCCCCCTCCAAAAAATTTTTTTTTGAGTTCTAAATTCTCTCCCTCCCTTTCCTCTCTCTCTTGAGAAGGCAAGCAAGACATCCACTAGCTATGTCAAGTCATGAAAGGAGCTCCTGAAAAGTCTAACGGTGGAGATGTTTGTTGGTGTGTAGCTTTCTTTCTCTACTTTATTTTTCCTTTGTTTCCATATCAGTAATTCATTTGTTTGCCCCAATGGAAAAACTCTGGGGTTTCGTAAGATGCCCTTCCTTTTTCTGTTTTTATAAAAAGTTTATGGAGCATTTTTATTAAATCCTTCTGAATAAGGAATTTTTTGGAAATTCATTATGGCTTCTAACTTATTTTCCTGACATTAGGTTATTTATGAAAAATTGTATTTCTCATTTATAAAAATGTAAGCTATTCTAAAAGAACTAAATAACCATCTGCCAGTTAAAAACTGTCTTCAAGGGGTAGCTAGGTAGCACCGTGAATAGAGCACATCAGCCCTGGAGTCAGGAGGACCTAAGTTCAAATCTGCCCTCAGACACTTAACACTTACTAGCCCTGTGACCTTGGGCAAATCACTTAACCCCAACTGCCCTGCCCTCCTCCCTCCAAAAAGAAAAAAAAGCTATCTTCAAAATCCCCAATGAGTACAAAAGCAGAAAATACGAAAACCAAGAGATGAATGAAACTGAAAACAAGCCAAGTTTTAAAAAATTAAAATTAACTATTAAAAATTAACTAAAAATAAAACTATTAGTAAATTAAATTTGTTTTAAGAGAGAGGAAAACTGTGAAATCACTACTCATAGTTAATAAGTATTTATTAAGCACCATAACTAGCACTACCCCAGACATTGTCCAAGCCTTGGGGAAACAATGAAGGGTACAAGGCAGAGTCCCTGCCCTTAAAGGTCTCAAAACAAAAATGAAAAAAAGGGAAATCTAATGAAAAGGAAATAAAAAAAATTCTTGATAATTTATTAAGGATATAATCAATCAGCAGAGCCTGATTCCAGCCAGTCACTTTGTAAATTGTGTTATTTAGTATGATAACTCATATTAGATACTACATTTGGTAAATAATAACCATAGAATAGCTTTCATAATAATAAGAATAGGTTCATCTAAGAGATTATGACCTTTGTCACAAAAATAACAATTTTAATAATGCTTTATTTTCTCTAAGTGACTCCTCAGAAGTGAAGGAATACTCAAAAATGTTCTATGAACTAGTTTTTTAATTTTTCTCACATCTTTTTTTTCTGATGATTCTTGCACAAGGACATCCACTTCAATTGGACTTGCACGTTGAGGTTGGAGAAGTGGATAAGCAGTGTTCCATCCAAATCTTCTATGGCTCTTCTTCTTTCTATGCTTTTGAAATGGAGGAGGATGACTTGGGATTCTTACAGAAAGCCTTTCCTTGTTTCTTTCCTCATTAAATTCTCTACCTCGAATCATGCGTTCCAGATGTACTTTTGTTTGCTGTTTCCGGTCCCACTCTCTGATTTCCTTTCTCATCAACGGGGTCTTCTGGATAGCATCCTTTTTACTTTCAGGTAAAAGGATTTGGGGAAAATGTGTTTTGTTTGGGATTTGGGGGAACAATTCACATTTTGCATCTTTAACATATCTGGCCTGTTCTGCTCTACGTATATGACACTCTATTTGTTTTAACTCTCTTTCTGATACTAAATAGTCCCATTCTTCAGCCTCTGAGTTTTTCTGGCTTTTTGGTGTTGTCACCGACTCTATTCTGGGCTTCTTAAATTCATTCTGTTCTTCCATCATTTCCATTATTCTTGTATAGTAGTAATTCTCAGCCTTAGCAAGTCGGTAGTCAAAAGACATAGCCTTTTCTTTAGAGAGTGTCTCATGTTCCTCTTTATGTCTTTGAGCTAACAGACTTCTTGCTGCTGGAGTATGTAAACCACCTAAACTCTGTCAAAATGAAGTGATTTTTTTTTTACATTTTTATACACTATTGTACACAAGGAGAGATAGTGAAGGCTCCCCTGAGAAGACACTAGCTGGTAAAAATAGCAATTAGGCTTGATCCACTATTACTGCCAAGTATATAACATCTTGGGGCCTCATTGCCAACAAATTAAGAAATATATATACCATGATGATTATTTTTGAGAGTTTTCAACACAATACTTTGACCTGAGTTCAAATCAGCCTCGGACTCTTAACTAACACTAACCACACGATCCTGGACAAGTCACTTTAGCCTGTCTTCTGCCTTATTCTATAGAATGAGGATAATATCACCTACCTGCCAGAGGGTTGTGCTTCATGAAAATCAAATGAGATAATATTTGTAAAGTGCTTTGCAAATCTTAAAGTGCTATGTAAATATTAATATTTTGTTTTACAATCTGAGCTGGGACATTTTGCTAGCACAGAAACTTGCTCATTGAAGATACCCTAACTATTGCATAGTGCTATGCTAATTAACTTACCACAATTTTTTTTTCTAGTGGGGATCGATGACCTATGGCAATACGAGGATCTTGGGTACTTTTTGCCCAGGATAATCTAAACAATGAAAAAGTATTAAAAAGTATTAAAACTTAGGAAAATGTTTTTATAACTAAGATGAGTAAATTCTATCACAAAGTTTGGCAACATCTGGACCAAGAAATCTAATGTTTATAAATATAAATAAGGATATTTCTCAAACAAGGGTTTTTCCCCTACCCACTACATCAGATATAGACAGATACACACCAACACATACACATATTAAATATATAGATTATATAAATATATATGTATATACACATGTATATGTATACATAAACACACACAAAAGAGAGAACATGGGTAGTTTTTCCCAATTTAGAGAGCTGCCCTTTCTGAAGAGGAGAATAAGAAAAATTTTACCCCAGATTTCTTCTAAAATAGAACAACAACCCAAAATTGTGCATACCTGTCTTGAGGACTTAGTTTTACCCATTCTGAGTCTGGCAGTGTGGAACTGGATAGGGGAGAACCTGCCTTCTCTTCTAGTATTCCACTACCCCATATTTCCACACTAGATCCAGCACTCTTAGATCTCCCTTTCTTTTCTGGACATTTCAGCTCTTTCTCCTTCTGTAGCCTCTGGGCCCTTACCCTCTGGGCCTCAATCAGCAGATACAACATCTTTGTACTCTGATTCTTCTTTGTCCCAATCTGCTGACATCCTTTAGGATGAGAAGTTGCTGTTGACATGGGTTTATTTATAGAGCAGGTTGATAGCAAGACAAGGGAAGGTCACAAACATTGCTCTATGGCATCACTGGCCCAGTCTGAGGTTACATGAGGTTGCATGTTTAATATTTAAATTATTTAGATATAGCAAAATTAATATCCCCCTAGACATTTTCTCTACTAACATAGCTACAACCCTAGTTTGAGGCCTCAGATCACTTCTTACCTTACTTACTTACTTACTTACTAATACAACCTTTTAATCGAACTCTATGCCTCAAGTCTCGCCCTACTCTAATCCATTCTTGAAATAAAAGTGACTTTCCTAAAGTCTAGGTTTGACAAGGTCACTGTAGCAGCAAGCACCCTAGCATACCAGGATGGCTGCTAGCACAGGTTCTTAGATCTGCTTTTCTAAAGGAAAGCAACTCAAAATGGGTTAACAATCTTACTTAAATCAATCAAACATATATCATTTACCTAGTTCGGGGGGGAAAAGTCAGCACCCTGAACTTCAGAGAATACAAACAGAATACAAACAAATTATAAGCAGACAGACAGATCAGCAGACGGGCTTCCAGCATCTGACCATCACATCCATACCTAGTCAGTTACCAGAGAGGGAAGCACCAACATCTGGGTTTTCAAAGCCGAGGGGCTCGACGGCTTCCCAGAGTCTCCTCTGGCCAAATTAAGCAACTCTTCTCAAAGTGAGCCCCAAAGCAAAAACTTACATCAGGGTATATATAGCCTTCTCCTGGCTCAGAGACTGTCACAGCCCTCTTGACCCACTGCCCAATCACAAAGTAATAAGGCACGGCATTCCTGAAGAGCAAACCTCCTGCCACAGGCTCCACGTGACCACATCCAGCCTATCAGGGGGCAGAGTATACTTTCAAATCAGGGAAGGTTCTCAGAGCCACTTAAGCCACTCAAAGGGCCTGGGGCAAGGGAAGATCTTCAGATTCCCATAACAGTCACCCATCCTGCCTCCCCCCCCCCACTCAATAAACACCAATAGTTTCCTGTTATTTATAGAATCAAACATAAGCTCAATTTGGCATTTAAAGTCCTTCACAACCTGGCCTCCTCCTAGCTTTCCAGTTGTGATAAGATCTCTACCTATCAGAGTTCTCCCCTCCCCTACTACACGGTTTAGCCTCAATTTTCCTTGAAAGGAAGCCAAGTTGTTCCAAGAACTTGATGGGGGCTGGGGGCATGGAGACTGTGCTTCCCTTTCAGTAGCCTCTGGCCATTATGACTTGGTTTCCCTGTCAACCATCTATGTAGATGTCAGGGTCCTTCAGATTTGGTGGGTATCCTAAAACCTGTAACTGTAGAATCACCACATTCTGCCCTGGTGACCAGACAAATTTCCACTTGGAGATGAGGGGGTACCTGGACTAGCTAGGCAAGCTACAATGCTGGAGTATCCTTGTTGAATATCCTTTCTATGATATGGCTAAATTAACTGATACTTGTTAACTAATATTCTAATGATCTAGGAGTGCTTCATTTCATTCCAACGTGAGTTAGGTCTGTCCCAACACCAGTTTTCTTACACATTCCTCTCCTCACACACTCTACAATCCAGTCTATTTGATGATCCTCTTACTTAATTACTTACTTACACGGGTAAGTTCTATCTCCCATATGCTCACCTTTGTACTGCTGCCCTCCATGACCTCCTCACTTCCACACCTCTTAGAATCCCTGGCTTCATGACTTACATCAAAGTGCCAACTTCTGCCTTTCTTGGTCCCTTCACAGTTGCTAGTACTTTCCCTACAAAGGCTACCCTGTCTCTACTCTGTATGTGCCTCCTTAAGCTCTTCGAGGTCACAGACCACTTTTTGCATGCTCTTTGTATCTCCAGCGCTTAGCATATGCCTGACATATTTAAGTTTATTTAATCAATGTTTACATGTGTTATATAAGTCATTGTTGTTTGCTTTTGATCATTTTTCAGTCCCTTT
Organism: Pseudochirops cupreus; assembly: GCA_028627135.1. Taxonomy (NCBI): domain Eukaryota; kingdom Metazoa; phylum Chordata; class Mammalia; order Diprotodontia; family Pseudocheiridae; genus Pseudochirops; species Pseudochirops cupreus. The sequence continues at coordinate 26,717 of JAQQSU010000266.1, forward strand.
GGACTCTTCAAAGTGATCTCATTTGGGGTTTTCTTGGCAAGGATACAGTTCATTTTACAGCTGAGAAAAACAGGGTTAACTGACTTGCCTGGGATCACACAGCTAATAAGTGTCTGGGCCCAGATTTGAACTCAGGAAAATGAATCTTCCTGATTTCAAGCCCAGTGCTCCATATATCTACTGTACCACCTAGCTGCCCCCTATATAAGCATTAAGTATTATTACACTTACATGGGCAGCATCACTCTTGGAGGTCCTTGTAGTTAAATAAGAAAGTAGTGAGTTGTAACATTATCTGTGAGATTCCATGAAGAGTCTGACACTACTGAAAAATGACTAAACAACAAAAATTCCACTTACAAAAGCAAACCCAATTTAGAAATGCTTTGGGGCACCTAAGATAGTGCAGTGAATAGAGCACTGGCCCTGGAGTCAGAAGGACCTGAGTTCAAATTTGTTCTCAGATACTTGACACACTTACAGCTGTGTGACCTTAGGCAAGTCACTTAACCCCATTTGCCTTGCTCCCCCTCCAAAATACAAAAAATGCTTGCTGATGGATCAATTAATCTGATAGCTAGAATGTGTTCCACTAATACTGCACATGACCCAGTTGGCATCTCACAAATATTGTTACAACTCACCACATCTTAGTTAACCACCAGGACCTCCAAGAACCTCACTGCTGCCCTAGTTTATACCTAAATCACCTAGCCTTCCCAAATGAATAGGAACACCCCATCTTCTCACAGAAATACTCCTTACTCCTTTGCTTCTTGTATTTTCTCTATAAAAATGAAGGTTTGGGGTTGGAGGAAGAGACGAAATTATAAGCTCATCTCTCGGTTCTGATCTCCTACTACTCAGATTGATTAATCCAAGATTATATTCCCATCACTAAAAGGCTCCACCCCTCGGACTAAGAAGCGAAACGAAGCAACAGACCAACCAACAAAAAACTACTTCGCACAGCGTGTTCCGCTCCAGCACCAACATGGAAGCCTCCAGATTTCCTTACTGTGCTGTGTAAGCAACTGCAGCAGCTGTACAAAGGCTTCGGGGGGTTGTGGTCCCTAAAGGCACACTGGAAAAGAGAGATCAGGACGAAGATCAGACGTGGAAGATTTGGGAACCTGAAGGGTAGCAGGGGAGAAAACTCTGCTAAAGCCTAGAAAACAACTACATGTGTAAAGATTTAGCCGTATAGCTAACGTGGGCTGGGTTGCGGCTGACGCTAAAATCTCGCGTTGCGCCAGGATTCTGGAGGAGCTCACGTGTTTTCACTGTGACGCTACAGCCTGTCGCCTTTGCTCGAGCTGACGTCCTGATTCATCTCGCCTGCAATCCGATCCGGGGTTTGCTGGCGCGTGCTTGTTCCTGGAGCCAGAATTCTGGGAGACCGAGTGAGAACTACTATCGGGGCAGGATGCGGGCGGGCATTGAGAGGCCGAGTCACGGGCGGAGAGAAGCCGGGGATTCCTGGGAGCTGAGGTTTGGTGGGGAGAAAAGAATGCCCTCAGTTTGCTCTTTTCCTCCCAGGTCTTCTTCATGGACCCCCCTCCAGCCTCCTCCAGCTTCCATTCGGACTCGGATTTCTGCCCAGAATGCGGCTCAATTTTGCCTCTTCCAGGAACTTTGGACACAGTAACTTGCCCCAGGTGTGGCTTCTCCATAGACGTGCGGGGTAAGAGCCCTCTGGAATAAGAGGCTTTGACGAGCATGGATTCTCGGTGCAAAAAGGTTACGGGGGGAAGCCCCAGAGGTTGAGAGACAATATGGTGTCCAGAAGCCAGTCCTGAAGTTGTCGTTAACAAGGGGGTGGGGCCCCTAGGGATGGAGAAACTGGGGGGAGACGGTGCAGGATCCCAGCTTATGCATGAGCAACGAGCAGTTCATCCCTCCTTCTTTTACAGAGTTCGAGGGGAAGGTGGTGAAGACCTCGGTCGTGTTCCACAAATTGGGAACAGCAGCCCTCATGGTGTCAGAGGAAGAGGGACCCGAGTTACAGGGACCAGTGGTGAGTTGAATGAGAGAGGCATTCTGTGTCAGATACATGGGTCCGTGTAAAGTTAGATCTCTTAATCTTAACATACGGATCGAGCCAGAAAATTAAACATTTACTATCATCTCTGTGTACTGCATCATATCATTAGATATGATAGGGACCTGCAATATAGAAATAAATACTTAGAGGTAAAGTGGGATTGGTAAAGACTAAATCTAATTGATGCAACAAGAAAGTTTGAGAAGGTAGAGATCAATTTCAGCTAAAGGAGAAGGGAAGGTTTCATAAAGGAGCTGTAAATCTTGGGCTGCCAGAGATAGAAGGAACCTTATAGATGATCCAGTCTGACTTCATTCAATGAAGATGAAATTGTGGCCCAGACAGATTGTGACTTGCCTAGAAACAAACAGCTCTTGGATTGGGCAGTTTGGGATTTGATCTCAGATTCAAATTCATTTTTCTTTCTGCTGTACCACATTGGGCCTTAAAGGAAGAGAAGAATTTCAACAGTTGGGTATAAGATAGGAGTACATTTTAGATATGGGCAGTAGCCTATAGGCAGGATTGGGAAACAGCTAGTTAGAAGTCTGACTGTAGAGCACAAGCAGGGGAATAGTATAAGTAATAGCATAAAGTAAGTTGAAGATAGATTGTGGTGGGAAAACTGTAAATACCTGGCTCAGAAATTGGTATTAAATCCTATAGGTCCTAAGGAACCACTGAAAGTTTTTGAGCAGGGAGCTGAGAGTTCCTCTTAATCCACTAATTTCTCAGATTGACAGGCGCTGTTCCAACTGTGGTCATGAGGGAATGGCATATCACACCCGGCAGATGCGCTCAGCTGATGAAGGACAGACTGTCTTTTACACCTGTACTAACTGCCAGTAAGCAAGGATTTCCTTCTTTCCTTCTCCAACCTCCTCTCCCCAAGGTTTAATGACATGAATCCCACATCTGGATCCACAGTGTGTCCAGGTGGATTGTGTTCTCAGCCTGGGATTCATAAAGACCTCAGCTGAAATCTTGATTCTGATACCTACTAGCTTTGTCACCATGGATAAGTCATTTAATTTTTCTAAGCTTTAGAATTCCCTATCTTAATACCTATTTCACAGAGTTTTTATGACACTTAAAAGAGAAAACTATGCTTATTAGTACACACATTCAACACTGGTCAAGCTCATCCTTTTTCTCCCACTGTTTCCACATAGCCTAAATTAGTCAAAGAGTCTTTTCTGAGAAAACACTTTAGATGGGAAGATGTGTGCCTTCTCTTGATTGTCTAGTTCATTGCTAGGAAGTACTTTCTGTCTAATCTGACAATCCATTCTCTTTAGGTTCCAAGAGAAAGAAGACTCTTGATCTCCAGTTACCCTATTGGATTCAGTCCCTTCTATTTGAAAGGTACGTCCCCAGTTAAATGATGAGTCTCTAGAGTTCCTTATCTGACACCTTAGACCTGTCTGCTACTATTGTACTACCTTCCCTTGTTTTTCTTCTTCTTATATGTTATTAAAGCTATGTATTTTCTGTAAACCTCTAGTGTATTTTCAATTCAAATTTTTGTGGTCAAGATCCCAGGAAGAGAGTAGAGGGGGGGAGAGCAAGGCAGTGCAGGACGGTGGAGTCCCTGAGATAATAATACCACTTGGTATTATTACTGTGTGCTATTGGGAGAGAAGGAGAAATGGACCTAGAGTAAGGAGTGGCCTGAGTTTGTATCCGGCCTCTGGCACTCGCTAGTTGTATGACTGACCATAAACAAATTACTTAATCTAATTCTTAGTTTCCTCATCAGTGAAATGGGGATAACATATACTACCTTACAATTATTGTGAGGATCAAATGAGTTGTAATGCACATGCAACATAAATATCTTCAAAGGCATATTCACTCTCATCAATTTGGGGATTCCCTCTAGTGATACAGATTGCACCCCATCCCTGCCCAGCCCGCGAGATTCTTTTTTATTTACCTTCATTGATCCTCTCACAGGGCACTTCCTTGCATCCTCTTCTGTTGTGTGGATAGTGGAGGAGCACACAGGCAGTTCGTTCGTTGCTTGTCTGTGTGATGACTAGTTCACTTCATTCTGGTCATACTCTTTGATGTCATATTTTATACCACTTCTCCCACATAATTCCTCATGTGTAATGCGTTTCAACATTCTTCCTCCGTAGAGGCGTGCTGCAAAATGGCTCATGATATAGAAGTGACCTGGGTTCTTGAAGGCTATGAAGTATAACTTCGGTTGTCCTTTGGGTGATCCTCAGCTTCAGAGTCTAAACGATTCCATTACTCACAAGCATACTACATTGCTGAAGAATATTGAAATTAAATTAAGAGGATGGGCCTTTGTTGCTGAGAAACCCTTGGGGGGGTCTATTAAAAGAACTATGCAGTTTCCCAAAGGCACTCCAGTTCTTCCTCTTTTCAACTTTAGATTTATCTCATTATCCATTTTTAAGGTCCTCAGAAATATAGTACAGATATCAAGCTCAATGGGTTGTCTATCCAAGGGTATATCATATCTTGAACAATTCGCATTCTTCTTCACAAATAACATAGTCATGTTATTACTTCGTCACTGTACACAGGTGACCCCTGGGTTCTTGAAAGCTATGAAGTGTAAGCTCTGTTGGGAAGGCTTCAAATACAATCCCGGAAACAGATGTCTGCTTTCCAAGGACTAGCCTAGTTCCAAGAACCCAGAGGCTCATTCCTAATAGACTTGCCATGTGGTGATGAGTCATTTGGCCACCACAA
>JAQQSU010002660.1:0-14604 GCA_028627135.1 Pseudochirops cupreus
TCTCTGACCGGTCGCAGTTTGTGTTGGCAGGGGGGCAGAGGTCGACCTCGAGATGCCTCATTTGTGGGGTGCCGCAGGGGTCGGTCCTCTCGCCCCTTTTGTTCAACATTTATGTGAAGCCGCTGGGTGAGATCATCCGTGGTTTTGGGGTGAAGTACCATCAGTACGCTGATGATTCTCAGCTGTACATCTCCACCCCAGACCACCCCAGTGATGCCGTTGAAGTGATGTCCCGGTGCCTGGAAGCCGTACGGGTCTGGATGGGGAGGAACAGGCTGAGACTCAACCCATCCAAGACTGAGTGGCTGTGGATTCCGGCATCCCAATATAGTCAGCTGACTCCATCGCTGACTATTGGGGGCGAGTCATTGGCCCCCACAGAGCGGGCATGCAATCTGGGTGTCCTCCTGGACTCACGGCTGTCTTTGGAGGATCATCTGGCGGCCATGGCCAGGGGGGCTTTTTATCAGGTTCGCCTGATCCGCCAGTTGCGACCCTTTCTTGATCGGGATGCACTCTGCACAGTCACCCATGCCCTCGTCACCTCTAGACTGGACTACTGTAATCCTCTCTACATGGGGCTCCCTTTGAGGAGCACCCGGAGGCTCCAACTGGTCCAGAATGCGGCCGCGCGGGTACTTATGGGAGCAACATGGCGCTCCCACGTAACACCGCTCCTGCGCGAGCTGCACTGGCTTCCAGTGGTCTTCTGGGTGCGCTTCACGGTTCTGGTAACCATCTTCAAAGCGCTCCATGGCATAGGGCCCGGTTACCTTCGAGACCGTCTGCTGCCACCAATAGCCTCCCATCGACCAGTGCGCTCCCACAGAGAGGGCCTCCTCAGGGTGCCGTCAGCCAAGCAATGCCGACTGGCGGTCCCCAGGGGGAGAGCCTTTTCTGTGGGGGCACCTACCCTCTGGAACCAGTTGCCCCCAGAGTTGCGGAGGATCCCCGACCTAGCCGCCTTCCGCCGGGCCCTGAAAACTTATTTATTTCAACAAGCCGGGCTGGCCTAGGGTCGTTTAGTCTATGGTTTTAATTGGATATTCGTCTGTCTTTTTAAATTTGAGCCAAATTTTATATAATTATTTTAGGGTTTTTTTTAATATTTGTATTCTATGTTTTTTAAATTCTGGCTGTACACCGCCCCGAGTCCTTCGGGAGAGGGGCGGTATATAAATCCAATAAACTTGAACTTGAACTTGAACTTGGAGGTCTTCTAGTCCAGAGATCTCCAACCTTGGCAACTTTCTCTGCCTGGGCCTGATGCCTCCTGAGAGGCAGGGGGTCTCTCCAAATGGGACCCCCTCCCCAAAAGGCTGGCCCCAAAGCCCTAGCTCAGAGGTCTTCAAACTTGGCAGCTTTAAGACTTGTGGACTTCAACTCCCAGAATTCTCAAGCCAGCATAGCTGGCTGGGGAATTCTGGGAGTTGAAGTCTGCCAGGCTTAAAGTTGCCAAGGTTGGAGATCTCTGGACTAGAAGATAAATGATGGCATAAATGATGACCGGTCAAAAGTGCGAGGACCTGTCAGAAATAACTTTTTTCATTTTTATGTTTTCCGCCCTATCTTGTCACCGTGGTGAAGAGAAGTAGTGGTGAAATGATTGACACGGTTGTTAAGAATGCCGCAACGGGCATAAATATGAGGATGGTCATAACTGCGAGGACCGGTCAAAAGTGCGAGGACTTTTTTCAGCCCTCTGAGTAGTCCCTATGCACATAGCCACACCCACCCGGTCACATGATCAGTTAACCACGCCTACCCAGTCACAAAACCAGCTAGCCACACCCACCCAGTCACATGACCACCAAGCCACACCCCCAACTAAGCCACGCCCACAGAACCTGTTGTTAAAAAAATTGAATTCCACCACTGATTGTAGAGAAAAGTAAGGTTTTATACTTACGCTAGAAAAACCAAATGTACACTTACAGATGAGGTGAAACCTAGCTCAATAAGTGTAACTGTGAGAGGGATCTTGGAGTGAAAGTGGACAATCACTTAAATATGAGCCAGCAATCTGTGGTAACAGTCAAAAAAGTCATTGCAATTCTAGATTACATTAAGAGAGGGATAAAATCAAGATCACATGAAGTATTGGTACCGCTTTATAATGCCTTGGCAAGACCACACTTGGAATAGTGCATCCAGTTTTGGTCACCATATTATAAAAAAGATGTAGAGCATCTGGAAAGAGTGCAGAAAAGATGATTAAGGGCCTGGAGACTAAAACATATGAGGAACAGTTGCAGGAATTCAGTATGTCTAATCTAGTGAAAAGGACAAGGGGTGACATCATAGCAATGTAGCAATATTTGGGGGGCTGCCACAGAGAAGAGGAGGTCCAGCTTTTTTCCAAAGTACTAGAAGGCAAGACAAGAAACAATGGAGGGAAACTAATCAAGGAGAGAAACAACCTAGAACTAAGGAGAAATTTCCTAATGGTGAGGAATGGAACGTCTCCCCTTCAGAAATTGTGGCTGGTCCATCACTGGAGGCTTTGAAGGAGAGACTGGACAGCCACTTGCCTGGAATAGTATAGATAGATACAGATTAACAGAGTTGGAAGGGACCTTGTAGGTCATCTAGTCCAAGCAGACCCTACACCATTTCTGACAGATGACGGTCCAGTCTCTTCTTGAAAGCTTCCAGTGATGAAGCTCCCACAACTTCTGAAGGCAACTTTATCTCTTTATTTCCAGGTTGTATCTCTCCTTGTTCAGTTTCCATCCATTATTCCTTGTTCGGCCTTTGTCCGGCCTTTGGGTGCTTTGGAAAATAGCTTGACCCCCTTCCTCTCTGTGGCAGCCCCTCAAATATTGGAAGACTGGTATCATGTCTCCCCTGGTCCTTCTCTTCACTAGACCAGCCATGCCCAGTTCCTGCAACCGTTCATGGTATGTTTTAGCCTCCAGTCCCCTAATCCTCTTGGTTGCTCTTCTCTGCACTTTTTCTAGAGTCTCAACATCTTTTTTATACTGTGGTGACCAAAAATGGATGCAGTATTCTAGGTGTGGTTTTACTAGGGCTTTATAGGGTGATATTAGTACCTCTCTGGATCTTGATTTTATCCCTCTGTTAATGCAATTTAGGATTGCATTGGCTTTTTTGGCTGCCGCTGCACACTCTTGACTCATATTTAATTGGTCGTCCACTAAGACTCCAGGATCCCTCTCACAGTTACTGCTATTATGCCTGGTTTACTGCTTGAACAGGGGGTTGGACTAGAAGACCTCCAAGGTCCCTTCCAACCCTTTTATTTTGTTATAAGTTCTGTTATAGCTACACATGTTTAGCCTGCTAAATTCCTATTGGAATACACTGATTTATACAGATAATGTGATTTTATCATACTTGCACATTGGATTGTATAGACTTGGATTGTTTTGTCTTAATAATCATCTGATAATTTATAAATCAAGTTCAAAAGTTATGGTCTTTGTGAAATGACATCATAGCCATAGATGGTCAGCCATTAGAGCAAGTAACACCTTTCCTTACCTGGGGTTGTTTTCTCTGAGCCTGAATCTTGGCTCCCTCATCATCCAAGGAGCTCAGTTAGAGAAAGGGCAGGAGTCAAAGTGGTGCTTAAATGAAAACCTCAGAGCTCTCCAGCTTCCTCAGCCCCAATTATTAAAGTATCTGAGGCCCAGTTTTCCCCCATGTTCTTACATCAATCTGATCTTTGGGGCTTCAGAGAGAAACCACCAGCAGAACCAACCCAATCTCAGCCTCTGAGGAGTATCTTGGGGTGGGTAAAAGGACTCCAGCTTCTGCCCTCAGAGCTGATTTGGGAAATTACACAATTTCTGCTTTGTCTAAATTCAGAAGATATGGGCATTGGCATAAAATTTAATCTATGGAAACTGAGAGGCTCTGAAAATTGTGGCTGTTGGAAGAGACAAAACTTCAATTAAAGACCAAACTTGGATTATGCAACTGACAAACCTTATTAGGCTTTGAGGTCTGCCTGTTTCTTGTATAACTGGAGAAAGAAGTTAAAAAATTTCCTCCAGAAAGAATCTGGGATAGAGAAGCAAAAAAAGATGCAGCAATCCTTGAAAATTAGAATAGGCCCTTTATTGGAATAGAATACTCCAGTTGGCATTTGCACGTGTTAATCTAATTGTGATCAATTGTAGGGGGTGATACAGTAATATGATTTACATTTTTATTGTTTTTTAATTTGCTTATTATTTTCCATTATTATGATACAATCTTGCTAATATTCTGTCTTTAATATTTCAAACAATGTCTGATTAACAAACTATTCTAATACATTCATGAGAACCAGGTTGGATTTATTAAAATCTAGTATTTTGGATTTGATCTGACCCCAAATATCACAGCATTCTTCATTGCTTTTTCAGATCAGTCATATAAGTGTTTCAGAGGCTCTGAGTGATAAAAGGAAATTCCCCTTTTTCCACCGGATGGATCCCAAAGAAGGATTCCAGTACCCAGCAATTGTCCAAGTGCTCCTCCATTTCAGATGGACCCTGATTGGCCTCTTTGCTTTAGACACAGAGAAGGGAGAGAATTTCATGAGGATTTTTCCTCCTGTGCTTGTCAGGAGTGGAATTTGTGTGGTTATATCACAATTGTTCTCAAGAACTGGATATACAGCATACCTCAGGGATTCTCTCTCTAAGTGGAGACAAGTCAACGTCTTTGTTCATTTCATGGAAGTTGATTCCCTTTGGGAGAGAATTCTTCCTTTCCATTTAACGTTTATGCGTCTGCCAAGACCCATTGAAGGGAAAGTCTGGATCCTCACAAATTTTATACTGTATACACTAAGAAAACGCAGACTTCTCAAATACATCCATAGTATTTTGAACTTTGGTTATGTGTTTAAAAATAGGCCAAACGATTCTGCCTTTGCACCCTATTTCTTTGTGGAAGAAAAGTTTCAAGATTTTTATTTCCGCTGTTCTCTTTCAAAGAACGTCTTTTCTGTCAAAGGCCGCAGAAGATGCACCCAGAAAGCCCCACTGGAGACCCAGAAGAAAAGGAACAGAAAAAGTATCCAAAATGACGATCACTTTTACAGTTTCATGAAGACTCTGGCCCAGGCCTTGAATGCCACTTATTCCTCCAGATGGAGGAGGGGAAGGAAGGAGGGAGAAAAGACATTGGGGTCTCCAAGGCTGCAGCCGTGGCAGGTATGGGGTTCCTGATATGGATCCATTAATCTTAGATCCTTTGGAGGAGGAATCCAGAGGAGAAGGAGGGGAACCAACTCAGCAGATCTGTCCAATTCAATTACTCAGGGAATAATGGTTCCAAAGAGCAGATACCATGGCATTTTAATATTAAACTCTGCTCATTTGAAAATGCTGTATTCTTTCTTAAATGAATTCCTGTATTTGTGGGTTTGTGATGAGCATGGTGGAATTTCCCCTTTGTTCCGTCCCCACTGCAGGTGGGTCTGTGTGCAGCTCAACAGGCAGCTCAACCCCCCTCTTCTCCTCCAGTGAAAGGGAGCCTGGGGTGGATCTGGGTGTTTCATTGGGAGAAAAGGGCAGGGAGAAACTGTTATGTATAAATGCCTAATGTCAACCACCTAAGGGTTAACTTTCTTACTTCCCTCCCACACAATGTACATAGTCCCTCCTTACCTTTGACTCCTCCTCCTCTGTATATAAATCCCATACTTCTCACTTCTGTTCAGATTCCAGTTGAATATCTGAAATAGAAAGAAAGGAATAAACGTTATTTACACATATATGGACTGCGTGTATTATTGGGCCTAATCAAAGATCCAACTTAACAGAAACTGAGGAAGTGCAAAGAGTAAGAATCAAATATAAATAGGAGATAGGCAGCATTAACTAACAGCCAACAAAGAAGCAGCTGGAACCTCTCCATCGATGCTTCCTGTGAGGGACGGAGGCCTCTGGATGACCATGTGTCTCGGTCAAACTGGCTGCTTCCGTCTCCTCCAGAGGCTGAGAGAAAAGGGAGTCTGGCTTCAGACCATACAGTGAGGCTTATCTGCCCCCGGCCACTAGATGGGGCTACAGCAACAACAGCACAATAGATACATGTTGTGGCATGACAACCTTTATAAATTTGGATCCTGATCTTCAGCTCTTCTCCTTGTTCTCTTTCCTCAAGGCTAAGAGCAGCTCCTTTGATCTCTTCCTTGGCTTATTTCTCCTTCCCTGAAGTTCACATGTAGATTTTGTGCAAATTCTCCTCCAAGCATGGTGCCTGCAAGGGGACCTAGTCCTTGAGTTGGGGTCTCCCCAAACCACAATGTTCACTTCCTGAGATTCTTATGGCTGCATTTGCCTTCTTTCCATGAACATCTCCCTGCTGACTCAGATTCTGTTTCCAGTTAACTACGATTTTGAGATCATTTCCACAAACATAAATATCAAGTTTGGTATCCCTCATCTTTCTTCCGGTCCATCATTAATGTTCTTATATGAGACTCAATTGTTAATCAAGTCCCAGTTGCTGAAAATCAGATTTTTTTCTCCTGCTTTTTACTCATGTACCCTTCTCTGTGTCCTAATCATAAATATTGTTTCTGGAAACTTGATAGTCCTCTTATTAAATTTTATTTTATTCCAAAAGGTAAAATACAAGTTTTGGAAAATAAAACTATTACAAAGACAAAACAAAACTAGACAAAATATTTTTTTTAATTGTGCATTAAAAACAGACAAAAACTTGCATATTGTCCCCCCAGTTGAATACAATGCAGCAATAATAGTTTCTCCTCTTGCAAAATAGGCCCACAATTATAAACTACACATCTATTTGCAACTACCTGATTTGTCATCTATCTGTTGTATATAAAAAACGTAGTTAACAGGAAATCCAACAATAAAGTTAAATGTCAAAACTTCAAAATTATCTGTTATCTCCTTTTGTATTTAACTCACAGAAAATTTGCAGGGGCTTCTTATCAACCACAGATTTGTTTGATTCTTAATAATAATACATTTCCTTAAAATTTTAATTAGGATCTTTCCCAATAACTGCTTTCCATTTTCCAAAGTCACAGGACCTCCTGTAAATTCAAACTCAATGACTCTTAAAACTTGTTTTTCAGTTAAATATGACAAGTTTATTCCCTCAATCTCCCTCAATCTTCTTGAGAGAATCCATTTTATCAGTCATCGGTTATGTCCACTTTGAGTCTTCAGGATCCATGGTCTCTCCAGCCATCTCCAAACAGCCTGCCTTCAAACCAGATTCTTTCTTCAGGGATGCCAGCAGCAAATTAAGTTCCAGTCCATCTGACCATCCAATCCATCCAACTCAACAATTGTAGCTTGCTTCTGATTATCGCCTTTGATAAACTTTTATCAAACTTTTTAAATGAAATTCCAAATAAGGCTTGTAAGCTGAAATACTTTATATACTTTAAATCACATCAAATTAGCTTACTCTAAGATCGTATTAATTACTGTATTAATGACAACATAGCAAAATGTTATGCAAAATGTTAGCAAAATCCCATAGCAATAGGAAATTGTTATCCATCACCTTCAGGTTTCATAGGAAAGATTTAAAAGGGTTAAAATTATTTGTGTATCATTTTGAAGACAGTTTTTATCCACTTAGTTATCATACCATCTGCCCCTCAGGTTTCTAATCACATCACACAATTGTTTGTGAGTCCTATACTGAAATCCAGTTATGTCACCAGAGTTCCTATAATCTATTTAGGAAGTGTAATGATATGTGAGAATGACTTTTGGGATGAGGGGAAGAGAGGCTGCCTAGGGAAGGATCAGAGAAGAGGGGAGAATCCTGCAGCTGAATAATGGGAGAAAAAGAAACTCAGAAAGGATCCTGGCTAACTTTTCAGGCTGAGAAAAGAGTTGGTGGGAGATTTGTTCTTTCAGATTTGCAAAATTTTGTTAATGTCGCATTACAATCAAGTAGAATTAGCACATCTGGATTTGTCTTCCATCAGGAGGACCAGGGAGAAGATTAGCCTGACAACTTTCTTCTTGATCAACCCATGCTTTCTGAGAATCAACCTATTGTTTTCAAAGAGTTTGTGAATAATCCTTTTTCTTTCTCTGTTCATTTTATTTGTCATCTGCTCTAGAATGTTCCCTATAATTGACCAATTGTGTCAATTATGTCTATATTTTGTCAGTATATGATTGACACATCTTTCTCAAACTTTTTCACTCGCTTATGAAGATAATGGCAATATTTGTATCCTATTTAAGCATATTTGGAGATTAGACAATTGTGGAAGAAAGATTCAATGTGGCATAAGAAAAAAGTTTTGTTTTTCAAATTCCTCGATGTTCCCATTCTAGTTTCATCCCTTTCTGGAGAAGAATGAGTTTTGCAATATTTCCATAATTAAACTGTACTTGGACCAAAATGGAGAGATAACAGCAGATCTGATGATTGACAGCTTCTTGGTTCTCCCCGAGGGTTATCACAGGGAAGAGACTCTGGCATATTTTATAAGACAGAGACTTTTTATCAAACAAGGTGCTCTTTCACGGCTAAATTTGCTCAATAAGGTGAGAGAAATGTTGGTGTCTTTTCGCTGTTTTCCAAAGCCTGAGGTCCCATTTAAAGTGGGCAAAGCCTAGAGTCTCCCGGGTGGTTGGCCTTCCATTGCAGTTGGTGTCATCTCATGGAAGTTCTTCAACAGACGAGACCAAAGTGGAGTAGTTTGCCATGTTTTAGGAAAATCTTTCAAGATCTTGCTGGTTAAAGGTTTCTTTCTTCATCGCAGTTTAATTTCATATTAAAAAATCTAATAGAATAAAATTTCCTAAATCTTTTACAGTAAACTTTATTATCAGTTTTAATAAAAATATATCATCATATTTAAAACTTTTTTTCAACTCCATCCCTCTAGACTACATTAAATAGAAAAGTATCTTATTATAATATTAAATTCTAAAAGCAAAAGGGAGGAAATAAATGAAGAATCTGCTAATTGTACCTCCTGCATCTGTTTAGAAGTAGTCAGAGGTTTCATATTTACCTCAGTGAAGACCAGAGGCTACTTGTCTCCATCCATTTCTACCTCCGTTTTCCATGGACGGAGAGTCCTAACACCTTTTCTTTGGCATTCCTTTTCTTCTGCTCAGTCCCTGCCTCAGTCCAAATGTGTGGAAAGTTTTCATCCTGGATTTGTCAAGAGGGCTCGAGAAGGAGAGCCAGTTTGCTGCTATGACTGCGTTCCTTGTCCGGAGGGGACCTTCTCCACTCAGGAAGGTGGGTCACACTGAGGAAAATGGGAGGCTTTGTGGAACTGGATCCATCCAGAACCTTTTCATGAAAGTGCAAGTTAAAAGACAGATTGAAGCTCACATGGGTTTTTTTATTTTTAACCTGCACACTGTCTTATCTAAAAGGAAGCAAATCAAGAAGATTTGGAAGGAGGGGCTGGGAAGAGATGGGAGGAGGGGGTGGCAGACTGGGCAAGCTTTACTAACAGCAGAGGAAACATCTCTTCTGCTTTTTAGTTTGGATATGTGCTGCTAAGTTTACCTTTCTAGGAACATCTGAGTTCTCTGAAACTTGATGAATTGTTTCAGGTCCAGCTTCTGAAAGACCTTTTGAAAGACCAATATCCACTGTATATTGGATCCTCCCCTTGAGGATCACTGAGAAGGTGTCACTGGGCCATAATGTGGTGCTGTGGATAGTTATGGGGGGAACTCATTACACAATTATTCTGCCAGTCATGTAGATCAATCAATCAATCAATCAATCAATCAGAATAGAGCTAGAAGGAACATTAGAGGTCTTTTAGTCCTACCCCCTGTTCAAGCAGGAGAACCTAGACCATTTCAGACAAGTGACTGTCCAGTCTCTTCTTAAAAATCTCCAGTGTTGAAGCACCTGCAACTTCTGTAGGCCAGCTGTTCCACTGGTTAATTGCTCTCACTGAGAGGAAGTTTCTCCTTAATTCCAGGTTGCCTCCAGATGTTAAAAGATGCTGTAGGTATCCTCCAAGTCCAGGACATTAACTGCCATGTGGCAGGACTCAAGATGTTTGCCTAAAAAGATTATCTGATTCATTATTAACCTCTAAAAATATAGGTTCCTATGAAGATTTTACACATTACACAGGAAATAATTAACATCCTGGAACCTCCCTCAACTTCATGTACCTAGCTACATTTTTTAATAAAAAGGAAATATCCTTCTTATGCTCTTTTTAATGAAATAGTAAAGAAATACTTCTTGGAAAATGCCTGTGGTATCAGATGTTATCCAAAGAAGGTTTTTCTTGCAAGAGAAAAGGACAGAATATTAAAGAAATATTGCTTTTTTGCTTTCTCAGATACAAAAAAATGCACCAAGTGCCCAGATGATAAATATCCAAATGAGGGCAGAGTCAAATGTATCCCCAAAGTCATAACCTTCCTATCTTATGAAGAATATCTGGGCATCATCCTGGTCACTTTTGCCCTATTCTTCTTCCTAAACTCAGGCCTTGTTTTAATCACATTCATTAAATACCGAGAAACTCCCCTTGCCAAAGCCAACAACAGGGACCTCTCCTACATCCTCCTGGTCCCCCTCCTGCTTTGCTTCTTATCTCCTCTTCTTTTCACTGGTCAACCAAGGAAAGCCACCTGCCTTCTCCGACAAACGGTTTTCAGCCTCATCTTCTCAGTTGCTGTTTCTTCTCTCTTGGCCAAAACCATCACGGTAGTGCTGGCCTTCCTGGCCACAAAACCAGGAAACCGGGTAAAGAGATGGTTGGGGAAGAGCTTGGCTAACTCCATCATCCTTTCTTCTTCTGCTGCCCAAATTATCATCTGCTCCATCTGGCTGGAAGTTTCTCCCCCCTTCCCTGACTCTGACCTCCACTCCCAGCCTGGAGAGATCATCCTGCAATGCAACGAAGGGGCCGTTGTCATGTTCTACGTCACCCTCAGCTACATGGGCTTCCTGGCTGCCATCTGCTTCACGGTGGCTTTCCTGGCCAGGAATCTGCCTGGGGCCTTCAACGAAGCCAAGCTGATCACCTTCAGCATGCTGGTCTTCTGCAGCGTCTGGGTGACTTTTGTGCCCACCTACCTGAGCACCAAAGGGAAATCCATGGTGGCTGTGCAGGTCTTCTCCATCCTGGCCTCCAGTGCTGGGCTGCTGGGCTGCATCTTCATCCCCAAGTGCTACATTATCCTTCTGAGGCCAGACCTCAACACAAAGGAGCAGCTCACAGCCAGAACAAATGTAAAAACATGAGATATAATACAAATGTGATATTGAAAGAATTGTTAAAAGTTTCTTTTCTTTCAAAGGAGATATTCTTTCCATTTAGATAGTATGCAGGAGTCAAAGAAAATCATATGTATATGTTTCAAATGTGGAAATTATTGAATTGTTCACAAAGGAGCAGCTTACAGCCAGAAGAAATGTGTAAATTCAACTGAGGAATTTCAAGTTTTAACATTTTCCACAGTCCAAACATAGAAAATGGTCCAAGCTCTTCTCCATGCATGAGTGGGCCTACTATTTTTCTTGAAATAAATACAGGGTGTGATTGAGGAGACAAATTTCTTGGAGAAATGGGAGCATGTTAGCAAGACAGAAATAGAGAAGGAATGTATGGAGCAATGTTGATGCCCTCATTTCTCAGTACATTTCACCCAAATTGCTGTGGCAACGCAACTGAGACGTTTCTTTTTGTTTACACAATAACTCTTTCTTGAGGGTAGCAACAATACAAGGCTGGGGAGGTAACTTGAGTCTTGCTAATTCTGAATATTCATGCTCACATCATCTATTAAATGAAATATGCATATGTATGATTGTCATTTTCTCCTCCTTTCCTGGAATGTATAAATATGAGTGCATCCTTTTGTCTGTAAGATTTCCTCCCACTATTTTCTGGGGAGAAATTCCTCCAGTGGACACTGAATAAATAACAACTGCAGTGAGCCTGGATTATTCGTTTTTTGGCTCCTGTGTTTGATTCCACAGAAACTGGTGTCAGGAGTGGGATTCACAATCTTCCATCTGCCACCAGGGACAACAGACGGGGCAGCCCTATAGGGTGAGTGTTGTGGGATTCATCCCATAACCCTTCCCACTGCCACATAAAGGCACCATAGGAGCTTCTGTCAGACCACAGTCTGTGTCCAAGTGTCTCTTGTGGCTGGAAAGGTTTGTGGTCCCTTCCGTCCCAATTTCTCAGCTGCCCTGGCCCTGCTGTGAGCTCAACCTGGTGATGGCCAGAGGCGTCCAGGAACTGAGGGGGAATTTGGCTTTGCAGAGTGAGAGGGACCCTCTGTGTTGAAGAATGGAGACTGACCCAGAGGTTCTGTGTAAACTCCCTTTTTCCTGTTGTCTGAGTGGAGGAATTCAGCTGATCCTAGACAGGGAGGGAAGTGGATGATGGGGCTCCAGCAGACTCTGAGTGGGGAAGGAATCTTTCCCAAAGAAACAGGGAAACCCGCTGTGTCCCAGGGCTGGGAGGGGGTCCGATGCCCCCACTGGTGCCCCCAAAGCCTGCAAAAAAGGGAGTGAGTGAAATTGGAAGGGATAATTAAAAAAAACGTTTCCTCCTTGTGAGAAGAGAAATGCAAACAGAAGCAGGAAAGTCAGTTTTTATTTTTGTTACATTTTTCCCCAGTGTTTTATTACTTTTTCAAATGGCTAAAGGAGGTGAACATCTCCAACTCTTCTTCTTCCTCCTCTTTTCCCCACAACAATCACCCTGTGAGGTGGGCTTGTCTGAAAGAGAGTGTCTGTCCCGAGGTCAACAAACAGGTTTTCAGGCCTAAGGCAGGACTTGAACTCAGGATCTCTTGCTTCCTAGCCTGATACCTTAACCATTGTCACTGTTAAGGCAGGGCGGATTTTGGGCAAAGGCCCTGCTGGTCACCACTGCTACCTTGTCTTCCAGCAGGAGCCCTGAGTCCAGCAGGACCCTCCACCCTCCACCGGTCCTTCTAGGGTAGAGCAGCCCCATCCGAGAGCAAAGGAGAGCAACTCCTGGACACAGAGAGCTCTCCCAGCATCACAGCCCCCCCCCAGGACTCACTGCCTGTAGGGGGCAGCATAGAGTCTGGCCCTGAAGTCCTAGCTGGGCCCTGGGAATTGAAATCGGGGCCTCCAGGTGATTGGCTGAAAGCCAGTGGTGAGATTCTGTCGGTTTGCCTGAAACAGTAGCTAACACGCCCAGCCACGCCCCTTGCCCCTCCCAGCCACTCGCCTCGGATGAGGCTGACATGTCTGGCAATGGCTTTGCCGTGTTGCCCCCGAGTTGAGCCTTCGGCCAAACGGGCAGCTCCGGAGCGGGTCTCCCTCCCGTGGTACGCCGCCTCCCGCCTTTAATTTTGGAGCCACCCGGGTGAGGGCACCTCGCCCCACCGCGATCCCTGCCACCATCATCCCAGCCAGCCAGCCAGCTGAGCCCAAACCCGCGAGCGAAGGCAGGATCGCCCTCCACCAGCCGGCCCTCACCTGCCCACCCGCCCGCTCAGGTTGTGGGAGTGCCTGGCCTCCCAGCTGCTCCCCCCACCCCACCCCACCCCTCTGGAAGGGCAGCAGCAGGAGGAGCCGCTCCCATCAGCCCAGAAACGCTGCAAAGCCTCTGCGGCCTCGTGTTGTGCTTCCCGGCTGCCTGGGGAGCGAGGGGGAAGAAAGAGGCTCTTCAGAAGCATCCCCGGCTTTGCCCTCCTGCCGCCGCTCTTGCAAAGGGGAAGGCGGCGCCTCCTCTCCCGATCAGCGGAGGCTCCCTGGGTGGGAAAGCCGGCCGGGGCCAGTCCGAGCTTGGCTGGGAACCTCACATAAAGCCCGGAAGGAAGGAAGAATTTGTGTGGCAGCCGCCAATCTGGGCGCTAGCTAGGCAGGCGGCCTCCCAACCCCGTGGTCTTCCGAGGAGCCCAGGTGAAGTTTCACCCGCGGAGGCTCCGGACTCCCGATGACGGGACGGGGTCCTTTGGGCACCCAGGAGCTCCAGCCCAGCCTCCGCCGCAGCGAGGGGCGCGCGAAAGGCCGGCGGGGCTCCTGGAGAGGCAGAGTTGGCAGGAGGCCGATCCGGGGCTGCTTGTAGCCCAAACCTTCGTCTGGGGCTTCGAGGCTCCTGGCTGCAACGGGCAGCAAAGCGGATGCAGCAGCTGGGAAAGGGGGCGGAGAGGAAGGGTCCCGTTGCCAAGGTGCGCGTGGGTCGGAGGGGGGAAGAAATGCCAACTTCGGCCTCCAGGTGTGGCCCGGGGCTTTGGGCAAAGGCTGGAGGGAAGGGCCTCTGGCTCCCTCTCGCCCTCCCTCCCCAGCCTCGGTTGATGCAGGCAGAAGCTCCCGTTGCCCTTCCCAAGGCCACTGCCGGAGAAGCTGGGCGCCGGTGAGGGCTGCCTTTTTCCCTGGCTTTGTTCGGGGGGGAGGAACGGACGGGGTCCTGGGGAGGAAGCCAAGCTCCCCCGACAGCCGGAGAAAAGGATGCAAAGAGCCACCCTCACCGGCTTCTCCGACAGCGGCCTCGCACAAGGCAACGTGGCTCCTCCTGCAAGCAAGCTAGCCTGGGGAGGGGGGAGCAGGAGCAAGCCCCGAGGAGGCCGCGGGAGGAGGGGAGGCAGGCAAAGGGCGAGCGAGGGCATCCGCAGCATCCCGGAGCACCTGCGCCTTTGCTCAGCCCCCCCCCCC
>JAQQSU010002661.1:0-14604 GCA_028627135.1 Pseudochirops cupreus
TTGTTCTAAATATTGTGGCCACTGTAGTGGAAATTGTGTGGCCATTTTCTGTGATAAGATGTAATGTTGTCAATATTATGATGTTTTGAATGTTTGTCTTGATTTGTGATGGAATAAACAGAGCGTTCACTATATTTTGTAATCTGAACTCTAAAAGCTGTTCACAGGAGCATTCCTTTGAGAATCTGCTGGTGAATGGCGTTACAAATATCCAGGCAATTTTCCTTGAGAATTTCTTGAAAGAAGCTTTCTAAGTTCTGTGTTTGATCATGGCTTTCTGGTAGTCCAATAATTTTTAAGTTGTCTCTCCTGGATCTGTTTTCCAGGTCAGTGGTTTTTTCAAGGAGATATTTCACATTGCTTTCGATTTTTTCATTGGTTTGGATCTGTTTGATAGTATCCTGATTTCTCATGAAGTCATTTGCTTCCATTTGCTCCACTCTAATTTTGACAGAAATATTCTCTTCAGACTGCTTTTGAGATTCTTTCTCCATCTGGCAAAGTCGACTTTTTAAGGCATTCTTCGTCTCATTGGCTTTTTGGGCCTCTTTTGTCATTTGAGTTAATCTATTTTTTAGGGTGTTGATTTCTTCAGTCAGATTGCTGACTCTCTTTTCATGATTTTCTTGCAACATTCTTATTTCTCTTCCCAATTTTTCTTCCACTTCTTTTATTTGGTTTTCAAAATCCTCCCTGAGCTCATCTCTAGCTTTATGGCAATCTTTATGTTTATTGGAAGCCCCTGGTGGGGGAACTCTGGCTGTGCTGTCCTGTAGCTCTCTGCCTTGGTCCTTCTTTTCTTCAAAGAAGGAATCTAGGGTTTGGTTGCTGTTCTTACCCTGCTTCTTATGGTTATTCTTACTCATGGTTTGTCAGTCCATTATTTTTTTTTTAATCTTTGCAATGTGGAGGCGGGTGCAAAACCTGTGCCTTTTGCTTTCCCACGCTGGAGGTGTTTTGTCCAGACCACTTTTCTCCCAAGACCTCGCAAGACCCACTGACCTAGTTCTGAACACTGCCACAGCTGCCTCCAATCCACTCACCTGGGCTCCTGGACTCCTCTTCTCCAGCCACCCCCCGGGCTCAGCCAGGGCTTCAGGCTAGCCAGGTCTTCAGACCAGGTTTTTGGTCCACAGTGCTGATATGGTTCCTTGTAGCTGAGCTGACTTTAGTGGAAAGTATATTTGTGTGCATTTTGGAGTTCCAGGATTAGTTTAGAGTCATATTTTGTGGGTATTTTTGGGTGGCTATGGTAGAGCTGTGATATGTTGCTGCACCTATGCTGCCATCTTGGCTCTGCCCCCCCCCCCATAAAATAGTAATTAAAACAATTAAACAATCAGCTCCTAAAAGAGATCCCAAATACAAAGCACCAAAGAATATTGTAGCCAAATTCCAGAATTACCAGGTCAAGGAGAAAATACTACAAGCAAGAAGAAAGAAAAAATTCAGATATCATGAAACTACAGTCAAGATTACACAGCACCTTGCAGCTTTTACATTATTAAGAGATGGGAGGGCCTTGAATATGATATTACATGAAGGAAAGGAACTTGGATTACAACCATGGATCAATGACCCAGTGAAAGTATAATCTTTCAAGGGAGGAGATGGACATTCAGTGAAAGAAGGACCTTCCAATAGTTCCTGATGAAAACACCAGAGCTCCACAAAGATTTTGATCTTTTTATACAAGACTCAATAGGGGAATAAAATATTAAACCAGAAAGAAAAATAACAACAACATGTTATTCAATAAAGACAAACTGTTTTTACCCCTATATGAAAAGATGATACCTGTAACTGCTGAAGACTGTATCTTTATTACAACATTTAGAAGGGTTAAACACAGACAAAGTGTGTGGGTGTAAGTTGACTTCAGTATAACGATAAAACAATCTGTGTAGTGAAAAGTTATTGCACTGGGAGAAGAGGAAAGGAGGAGAAAATATAAGGGTAAATTACATATCAGGAAGAGGTAAAAGACCTGTAATAGCAGAGGGAAAGAAGGGAGAGAAATGAGCATTATTTGAACATTACTCTCACAGATTTGACTCAAAGAGGGAATAACATACTCTTTTGCATATAGAAATCTGACTGACCATATAGGAAGTAGGAGGCAAAGGTGGAAAGAAAAGAGAGGGGGTGGATAGAAGAGAGGGAAGAAATAATGAGGGAAAAGTAAAGAAAAAGGTAAGGGACTGATAGGAGGGCAGACTGAGGGAGGCGGTGGTCAAAAGCAAAATTCTAGTGAGGAGGAAAAGGGGAAAAGTGAAAAAAGCACAAATGGGAAGGGGGATAAGATGGACAGAAAGACACAGAAAGTAATCATAACTGTGAATGTGAATGGAATGTACTTTCCCATAAAACAGAAGTGGATAGCAGAGTGGATTAAAAACAACAACAGCAACATAATCCTGTAATATACTATATATAAGAAACATGGTTTGAGGAAAGAGCCAATAAAATAGATAAGTCTTTGCTTAATTTGAGTAAAAGAAAGAAAGAAGGAAGCCAAACAACCGGTATCCAAAATGAAAAGAATGAATTCTCCACAAAATGGGTACAAAGTTTAGATACTAAGGATAGTACTATAAACAAACAGGTAGACCAAGCAATAGTTTACCTGTCAAATTTATGGAGAATGGAAGAATGTATAACCAAACAGGAGATAGAGATCATTGTGAAATGAAGAATGGATAGTTTTAATTGCTTTAAATTGAAAAGATTTTGCAAAGGGATGGGAGTTATGTCAAGGTGGCAAAGTAATAGTAGGAACTTGTTTGAGCTCATGGTCTAACCACCTCCAATACCTGTAAAAATGATTCTAAACAAATTTTTTGTGCTACAGAAATCACAAAGTGACAGAGAGAAACAAATCTATAGCTAAAGGTGGCTTGAAGGGTCTATAGCATTGGCTTGGGAGCAGAGCACAGTCTTGTATGACCCACACCTGGATAGACCAGAGGTACAGACCAGGCAGAGTACAGTTCGGTTACTCAATCACTGGGAGCTGTGACAATTTCCAAACTTCTCAAACCATTAACACCAAAGAGAAAGTAAAAGGTCGGTGGTGAAGCTCTGTTGGAACTCAGTGAGAGAAAAATGTGGTCTCATCTCTGTTCCCAGGGTGGCATAGGTGGCTGTAGCTGTAGCTGATGCTGTGGTGGCTGCCTTCTGAGCTGCAGGTCCAGAGATCTTGGGGGACAAAATGACTGTCAAGAGAGTAATTATAGGATTCTCCTTGCTGGCACTGAGGCAACTCCACTAACAATGGATTAGGCTTCCAATTTTTCCACATCCTCTCCAGTATTTGTCATTTTCCTGTTTTGTCATCTTAGCCAATCTGATTGGTGAGATGTGGTACCTCAAAGTCGTTTTGATTTGCATTTCTTGAATCAGCGAGTTAGAGCATTTTTTCATATACTTATAGATGTCTTTAATTTCTACCTCTGGAAATTTCCTGTTCTTATCCTTTGACCATTTATCATGCATTGAAATGTTGATGATTCAATATTTTGTCATGTAACTGCGTAGTATTATATTGTCAACAAGCATCACAAGTACATATTCCTGCCACTGTATGCTAGACTTCCCAACAATTGGTGGCAAGATTGCTTGACAACACTTGCTTGTAAAGACCTATTGGTGGACTTGACCAGTGATCTGTTATAACTTGAATTTTTTTTGTGTTCATTTGGAAAATAATGTAATCACCACAACTTTAACTGCATAAAAACAGATTACATATATATGAACTATTTTTTTCAAAATGTCCTTCTCTTCTTTTCTTGTGCTTCCACCCCCCTCATTTTATTAAATGTCCCCCAATTGCATCCTATGCTACTACCACCGCCCCTCCCAATCATCCTAGCACCCCTGGGGTGATATCAAACACTTTGGGAACCTTTGAGTCCTTGAGCAGTTACAATACAAGTAAAAATAAATCATATGATACTGTTAATATTTTAAAATATAGATAAAATCATCACTATTTAAATATATAGGTTGAGAATATATTCAAATAGAATTGTTGGATATAGAGTCAGCAAAGTAGATCAAGTCTTTCACACTTCTAGATGCTCCTGGGAAAATCACTTAACTTCTATCTTTTATTTTTAGTTTTACCAAATTGAAAATGGGGATTATAGTAGCAATTATCTGGATAACATTGTTGTGAGGATCAAATATGATAATATTTGCAAAGTGATTTGTAAACCTAAAAGTGTCATAAAATATCAATTATTATTATTGATATGATAAAAACTTTATTGTTCAATATTTTCTGGATAACATAGTTGTGTATCATATTGATGAATTTTTCACTAAACTCTGTATTTCATGCAAAATAGGCTGGGTAAAGAAAAGTATTTCTCCTAGAAAATGATGGTGATGATGATGGTGATGATGATGATGATGATGAAGATGACAAAAATAAAAACAATAATAATAATTTAATGCATATATCACTTTTCAGTTCACAATTTTATTCCATTTTCAATCTTTACATAAACTCACTTAGGTAAAAGCATCAGATATTATTATTTTAATTTTTTTTTCAGATATGACCTTCCAGACTCTCATAATTTAAACATCTCATCCAAGATCAAAGAACCAAGAACTGTCTAATTAAAATTTGAATATATGTCCTTTTATTTCTAATTTCATATCTCTACTTAGAAAATGATAAGTTGTTTTGTAACCCTTTGTGGTACATCTATATTTATCTATGGGCATTTTCTCTCATCTTTATATATATATATATATATATATATATATATATATATATAATTCTACCAATAAAAATGTTTTAGGTACCTACTGTGTGCCATCCACTGTGTTAAGCACTGGGGCTGTAAAAGTGGAAGAAGACAATCCTTGACACCCAAGAAGCTTAGAATCTAATGGGGGAGGGGTAAAATCTAATAAACATGCATACACATATATATCCACATGTATGCATACAAAGCAAATTCTGTGCAAGATGAGAGAGAGAGAGAGAGAGAGAGAGAGAGACAGACAGACAGACACAGAGACAGAGAGAGAGACAGAGAGAAAGAGTGAGAGACAGAGACAGAGAGAGACACAGAGAAAGAGTGGGTACAACTGTTGCTTCTTCCCTATACTTTGTGGTTCTCAAAAGTCCCCCTCACTGGAAATCTGCCAGGGAATAATTTGAGAGATTGTCCATACAAACTTTTTAAATGTACACTCATTTCTAGCTTAGCATCTCTTGTGTTATCAGTCTTTACAGCTCCCCAGTCAGACAATGATCTCTTCATCTTTTTTTAATGCTGGCTACTTGGTCACTCAAACCTGGAAGAAGGCTTTTTTTGTGTTTCTAGATCTTGAAATCAAGCAGATAATATTGTTCATGCTCTGAAATAGAGAAAACTCACCATCGCTCATTCTAAGGGGAAAGTCCACTCCAAACTTACATGTGCCTTCCTATAATGCGTGTTAACCACATCATGTGAAAAGGTATGAGGGATATGGTGAGGCACATAAATAGCTTATGTGACATAGAACCATAAGTATATAATCAGAATTACAAGTTTAGCCACTGAACTGAAGTTAATATTTCATTAATTCTTTATTGTTAAATTGTTATTGTGACATCTAATAAGCAATTAACATTTTACCCTTATTGGACAATTCATTTAATGTGATATGCTAAACCATTTTTCCAACCATATCATCTTAGTTCATGTCTTATAGCCCATATTTTTATTTAGGTTTGTTTTTATTACATAGAATCGTGTTTTAAAATCAGTAACCTTCTTTCATTCACAGAGTATGCACTGACCTCCTAATAAATTGGGTAAATTCTTTAGTAACTATTCCTTCTGATAGTCAATAGATTTATAAAAGTGGTTCTAACAGGTGGCCTTATAGTTTTGTAAGAAGACTGTGTTACATTATTATCTGATATTTAGAGGAAGGAGAAAATCTCTGAAGAACGGGAGAAAGAAAAGGGGAAGGTCTCATAAATTGGAAGATAGCTTTTATTGTCTTCACTTCATGGAGAAAGGTGTGCGTGGGGGGAGCATCTGTGAATTATTATCCATGACTAAATAAAGAGTTTTTTTTTTAAATAATCACAATAATGACAATTCTGGATCATTTATCTTCACAGACACAATGGGAAATTCACCACTATCAATGTGGAAAAACAATCTAGATTCCCCTTCTTTCCTACCTTCAACTTAAAATCTTATCCCTGACCTGAAATAAGGAACTACTGAATTCTGCAGTTAAGGATACACAGAAAAACACTGTTGAGCTCTAACTCATACAACTGTGTTTTGTGTTTTTTTTTTCTACAGATGATTTACAGGTTACAGGCAAGCTACAACCTTTCTCTCTAAAACTGAAAAACAGATTAAGCAGAACTGATTAACTGAGACTACAGACACAGTTACTCTGTCATGAGCGAGATCTTTAACAAAGCACTTCTCTCTGAACCCTCCCACCACATTCACTTGCAAATCACTGTGTGCCTAGCAAGATCTGTTCTCCCCCACCCCAGAACAAGACCTTCGCATGTTGAGCACTGCAGCTCCATCAGCAGCAATATCTCTCTGTGTGAGGGACGTTCCTTATTAATCAGGGACACTGGATGGAAACCAATCAGATTGAACGTCCCTTTGGCTTCAGTTTCCTGCCTGCCTGAGTTAAAAGTGATGCTGAGGGAGAGAAACACGATTAGAGGCAAGAAGATTCAGCAGTGGAGATATTTTATGTTAGAAGCAAAGTGAAGATATCAGACCGAAGCAATGCTGGTTTGTCAGTGTGTCATTAAGAAAAACTAGAACCTCTTATATTCTTTAATAAGGTAAGTGGCTTGTTGAGAGAGAGAGAGACAGAGAGAGAGAAAGAGAGAGAGAGAACAAGCTTTTTATGATGAAGTTGCGGAAACCTTTAAATATCTCCTTTAAGTTGTTTTCTGTGTCCTCTTTCTATTTTAACATTTGGAAAGAGGAAAGAATAAATTTAAGCTATTTCAATTAAAGTGCAAGATTTCTGAATGACAAAACTTGTTATGCATGTTCTATTTTCTTTTAGAAGAAATAGCTTATGTCCTTTTTCATGTGCCTTCAGTTGCATGCATGTTGGGTCATTATAAAAGATGAAATAAAATCATACGTTGATTTGTGTAGATGGACCTCAGTGCTATTAAGTTAACCATGCATCAACGTGTTCTAGGGAAAGTGCATTTTATCATTCTAGAGATTCGGAACACTTTTTTTCTCATTAATTCATATTTCAATAAATTGTTTTAAATTAAAAAAAATATTTGTAGCTAAAGATATTTTAGTTACCAGTTTAGTTGTGTTATATCTCTTTCTCCATTAGAGATTGGATTAAGTGGTAATTAACTTCGTCCCTCCCCTTTTGAATTAAAGAAGGTCTATATTTGAAAATCAGTAAAATCTAGGAAAAATATTGGTTAAATGCTATTTAGTTTATATTACAGTCTCCTGTGGTAAAGGTGATTCTTCTTCACATATTCAAAGCAGTTAAATCAGTCAGAAGACTTAAAGTATATATAAGACAATTTTCCAGAAGTGCTAACTAATATCCTAGGAAACCTGATCTTTATGTAACAAGAGATGGGGGCAGGGGAGGGGGGGAGAGAAAGATACAGAGAATAAAAAGAAAAAAAAATCAAAGGCAAAATTGACACCTGGAATTAAAAGTGGTTTGGCAGATGCAATTGCTTAATAAAGCATTTCTGACATGCAATATGTAAGCAATCACATCAATCCAATTGCAGAGAGCTCAACAGTCTGAAACAAAGAATGATGAATGCCAACTCTCAGGGAATCAATATCTCTTGAAGTAGCATGTTCATGGGCATCTCTTAACAATTCATTTTCTCCTGACCTGTTAAATGAGAAGTTAGGAAAATATAGGAGGAGACAGTTAAGGTACTTACTTAGTACAGTAGAAAAGTTTTAGAAAATCTACCCAGATCAACTTTCTCATGAGAGCATAATTTAGTAGTGCAAGAGAAAATGGTTCTGTTTTTTGGAGATATGATGTATTTCATATCTAGCATATTAATTTTTGGAGATTTTAATAATAAAATACTCCCTATTACCCACTCTGACCTAAAGATCCTGGGTAAGCTAGTAAAGTCAGAAAACACATAAAGCTTTCTTAGTAGATACAGAAAAAATCATAATTTATCTGGCAGGAACCAAGCTTAAGTTGGTAACAATTGCTATTGCTATCAGATTAATAACGCATTTTAACAGCAGCAACTGAGAATGGGTATACTAATTCAAGGCCCATAGGTGTGAAAAGTGTCATTAAATGTGTTTTTTTTTTTTAAGTAGCAGATTGATGTTAATTATATTAAATTTACTTCTGAGCAGATAAACTTAGAGAATGCATTAAATGTTCATGTACTATTGCTATTTCTTCTTCAAGGATACCACTATGAAACTGTGACAGATATATGAACTTAAGATGTTTTGAAAGGTCAAAAATATATATGGAACAATTCATTTTAATACTTGATACATATGTGCTGGTTTTATATAGAATGGAATCAATACGTCTATAGTATGTTGAATCCCAGGGAAGTGCATGGCTGGATAATATAAATGATAAAACCGTGTTTAAGTACAAAGCATAAAGTGAAAAGGTAGTAAAGAAGGAGTAAAACGTGTTCCCTTGTGGAAAATGTTTACCAAGATTCTTCTGTGTCTTAGTGTTTGT
Organism: Pseudochirops cupreus; assembly: GCA_028627135.1. NCBI lineage: Eukaryota > Metazoa > Chordata > Mammalia > Diprotodontia > Pseudocheiridae > Pseudochirops > Pseudochirops cupreus. Next base: position 8,728 of record JAQQSU010002661.1, read on the forward strand.
TAACACATTCATAAAAGTAAGACATATGTTACCATGGGAAATAATTTTAAAATAAAATCTTTGTTTGCTACAGTAAAAAGGGATAATATTTTATAGTCTTCAGGTAATATTTTGAAATAGGAATTGGACTTATTTTTATGATGAAATTATAAGGAATAGGACATTTTGTTTATAAATCAACCAATAATTAAGTTTGAATGTTCTTGGTATTGCAGCAGAACTTTATATATATTTTAACATTAATCATAACATCACACAATTGAACAGAAAATGATGATCTTGTTGTCTAAAAACACAAAGTCTTTTTTTCACTCGATTTCACAATCAGTTGTCTTTCTTCCCTTCTGAATCACATGTTCCTTTTCCTGATAAAGAGTGCATAGGCTTAGGATCTCTTTGGAATGTCAACCTGTAGAGCTTTTTTTTTTTTTTAATTTTTTTCAGGGAGAAGAGAAGGGAGGGGAATTTTCTTTAAGCCCTAAATGGGCCAGTACAGTATTACATGCTAGATTCATTTTTCTGTTTATCATTTAATTTGTCCAAAAATAGCACCTTAAAAGTGAACAGTGAAACTGTATTTATTACTGTCTATCTCTCACAAAAATGTGAGAGGAGACATATTTCCCTTGCCAATCAGTAGCTTTGTAGTATTGAGAGACTTTTGAAGACTGAGTTCAATAGAATTTTTTGGACAATGCTACAAGTAGGGAGATATTAGCACATTGATTCCATTTTCATGTGTTATTTCCAAGAATGCATGTTTTTTTTTTTTATTTTAATTAGGAAGACTGAAATTTTCCAACTACAAAAAACTTTGCTATCAATCTATCAGTGGCTTCTGAATGCACACTAGCAAACACACTAGTAGAACCTATGTTCAAATTAACTTTGCAGATTCATAAGGATTAAAAGGTCAATCTAAATGTTTGAATTAAGCCTTAACACAATTTGTATGTGAGTTTTAATGAAGACTAATTTTGAAAGGATAAATATGATTTTTATTAAAAATGAAAAGAAAAAAACTGTCAATATTCTCTGACATGATAATTGCAAAACATAATCCAACTCTACTTTGATTAAATTTATTGAAAAATGTATTTCATTATTTTAAAATATAAAATCAGTAGTGAAGTTTGCTGTAGAGAAAATTTAAATTGTGAAGTTGTCTTTCATCAAATAATTACTGATCTAAAAGACTTATGAGATGATAAGAATTCTCATATTTGCAATGTAATTATTATTTTTTGGGAAAAAATATAAATGGAAGAATAAAATCCCCTGGATAGCTAATGTAAAGAAAAAAAGGTTTTTTGAAATTATTCTTCAAATTTACACTTAACCTCTACAATGTACATCCCTATGAAGGTTAGCAGGGTACTGAGTTTGTTTTTTTTTTTTTTTGGGTGGGGAGGGGAGTTGGTGCTCCTTAAGAAGAATTTGAAATCAACACCAAATAATTGAGATGCAGTCAACCAATCCAGAGAAAATGTTTATATTTCTTATCATATGATAAGCATTATGTTAGGTGCTTTATAACATTCAAAGAGACATGACATGCACTCATTCAATGTCATTATTCTAAAAAGAGTGATAAACAACCTCTCTAGGGCTGTAAGAGTCAGTTATGGAGATGTAAACATTTGAGCAAGGTCCATGGAAGCCACTGGCTTGAAGAGAAGAAAAAAATGAAAGAGGAAGAGATAAAAAGGGCAAAAGAAGGCAGATGTTGAAAGGAAAGAAAAAGACAGGGGTTAATAGTGGGGAGAAAGAAGAAAAAAAAGTCTCGTGTTGCACCAACAATAACCATTTCATTTAACCCTGAAGGGAATAAGTTCCATGCAATAGTGATCTTAGTGCTTTAACGGAAAAAGGCTATGTATTTCAAGGAAAATAAATGCTTTCTCATTAAACATTTCACATCAAATTTTTCAATACTTAGTTGTGTCTTACAAAGGGCTTCCCTAAACTGATCTCATTCTAAGTCATGACATTGACTCATTAATATTTATACATCCTGTGCCACATAATGATGATTCATAAAACTCTGGTTTAGATAGATGCAATTTTATTTATGTTAAAGGAATGGATACTATGTTTTTTCAAGTTTTCTGTAGAAAGAATGGATTTTGTAGTCATTTCATTTTCTTTTCTCTAAGGGTCTCCAGAGGAATAAAGTTAACACATAAAGTTAAATGGGTTGGGGAGGGGGACGTTTTAAAAGTTATGAGAGCTTTATCCTTTTTTATAGCAGCCCTAACATTCAATATACTTACACCTAAGTTTAGAACTATACCAGAATGATCACATAAGCACATCAAGAAAGCATATTAGGAAAATAGAAGTCCAATACTATAACCATGGCGTTGTTGTTGTTGTTGTTCCTGTTGTTGCTTTATGACAGCTTTGAAAACCCTCTGTGGATGAAAAAAGTGATAATAATATATATATTTTTACTATAAAGAGAGAAAATGTAGACATGATGAGTTTTAGCAGGAAAAGCAATCTGTCTGACCTCCTCAATGCTAATATCATGTAGGAGTAAATACATATATTTTTTCTATTCATTTCATTAATTTTACAAGTTGAAAAATCAATTTCATGCTTAATGAATGGTTCAGCAGTCTCCATTCCCAAGGTTTAGTAAGAAAATTTTAGGAGTCCCTTACAATCATTTAAATACTAGAGCATATGATTTTTTCACAAGTGTAGATTTAAAATGTAGACTCTTAGAGTCAGTTCTTAAATTCAAAATCAAATAATGAGGAACACTGATGACTTCACTGTTTTTTGCTCTTGGTGATGATTCAATTTTATTTTGAAATACCAGATTTGCAATTAACATCAGATCATTGAAACTTAAGTGGCACAAATTTTTATATCCTTAAATTTTGTAGAAGAAAGTTATTTCATGTTATTGAAGTTCTGTTTTGCCATGATAATAAGCACTCATCCATTTGTGTGTGTACTAAATGGTTATGATATCATATGCTAAATTTAATTTCACCATCTTCTTAAGGGATAAAGCACACTTGTAACCAAACCATAAGACACATTAAAGAAACGTATTAATAGTACACCAAAGAAAATCAAGGGGTCCACTGCAATTTGTATGGAATATATAATTGAGCCCATTTCTGTTGAAGTTTTAAAGTTTAAAAAAAAAACTTTTATAAAAAATATTCTTTTGTTTTCTTCATCGAGAACTGTACTAGGTATGAATTATAATTTCTGTGAACCTAAGTTTACCCCAGGACTACTAAACAGTCTCTTTTACATTCTATTTTTGATTCAAAAAGAGGTTACTATAGCAATTTTTCTTAATTGCCAAAAATCATTTTGCTGTATCTTTTAAATGTTCATTTCTCTGAAAGACAAATATTTCTTATTAAAAGTAAGGTGTTTTTAAAAATATGATACTTTAAAACATTTATGCATAATGATCATATTTTCTACTTTATATAATTAAAATATACATGACTATATGTGTTAAAGACATGTATGTCTTTATACATATATGTGGTTAGTATATGCATATGTAGGCAAGCTGGACTATATTGAGAAACATATTTATTTAAAAGTGTTTCAATTATAAATACATGATGTAAACTTACATTAGGCAGACATGAGTATCCCATTGTGTAACTTCCTGAAGACATATCATCACATAGAAGTGTATAATCAAAACTTTGAAGCAATCATTTTTCTTTATTTTTTAACAGTGGAACTATATGGTGTTATGTGCATAAAACTGTAAACTAACCATTTGAATATGGAGATATGGATTTAAATACTGCCTAAGACTAAATTGGTAATGACTTTAGTCTGTTATCCATTTCACATTTGAAAGAACATCTTCATGAACATCTTCATAGTTTATTTTCCCATTCAATTTTATTGAAAAAAGAACCTAGAGTATAAAATCTTCAAATCCAATACCCGAATCAAGGTTTGAGTACATCTTTTATCCTGGAACTAACTTTATTCATCTGTCACCTCTTTAAAAAGGGGCAAATTCAATAACATTGTCATATTTCATTATTTAACCTTTAAGAAAATTACCTTTTAAGCTCAATATTTTAGCACTAGTTTTATTTTTAATTATAGCCCCTTAGTGTTTCTTAATAGATTTTAAATTGAATAAAAATGATTGAAATATAATCTTATGCTTTTTTTTTTTTACAATAATTCACGCCTAGTAGTCATCTTTGTCGAAGAGGATTTTCCTGAGATAAATTTGTGTCTATCTATGCTGTAAGTTATTTAGGCATGACAGTATGATTGTGTATCATATTGGGTGTCTAATATAGTATTTTGTATAGTATTGGGTAGAAGGAAAACATTTGATTGTTATGCTAAAAAAAAAGAAACAACTGTTATATAGATGTGAATATCTGAGATAAGGGGTTTTTAATCTCTTTGTGTGTGTCATGAAGCACATGGGCAGTCTGGTAAAGAATATGGACCCCTTCTAAGAAGTACTTATAAATGGATAAAATAAAATATATCCATTAAAATAGGAAAAAAGTTATATCAAAATAGAGTTACCCAAACATAATTTTAAAAATCACAGTCTCTAGGTTAAAAAAAAACAAAACAAAACGTAACTCTACAACTTAGCTTAGGCATTTTCCATTCAATCCTAGTTGTCCTTTAAGTTCAGTGTTATTGTTACTTGAGAATTATCCATAAGAATTATAGGTTATATAATCAGTGCAATCAGTTTCTTGCATGATTTATATTTTGTGAACTAATATTATCTCAGTCAGAAAAAATGGTATTAGTGGTATTTTCAAAATGTGTAAGAACTTTTCTAATATCAACTTCCTTATATTTTTATCTTGTATTCCTTTTTCTTCCTGGTCATCTACAAAGCAGATATTATCACTTTATAGGTCATATTTAATTGCTACAAAACCTTAATTCATTTTTGTCAAAATAAAATATAACCTTATTTTTTAAATTAACAAATATGAGAAAACGGAGTAATCAAATGATGTAGGGTTTATTTTTATACATTTATATAGTTATAAAATTTACACATTCATGTAACTATGAGAACTTTTTATGTCCACTAGTGAACAACTTGGAAACCTCTAATTTCTTGAGATTGCATGAAAAAAAGACAAGATGTTGACTGTCTTGAACTGATCTCGAGTCAGTTTTATCTCAGAAGCAAAATCAATGAGTTCATTTGACTCATTTCAGAAAGAATCTCTAGTTGATACTCAAATAATTTTCCAAATTCATTAAATGACACCTGAAAGCCCAGAGGAGCAATATTTTGTTAGCAATTTTTTTTTTCAAAAAACATCTGAGATAAACCCAAAACATGTCTATAATAATATTTATCCTATTGTGATAAATGAGGTATACCAAGAACAAAAACATATAATGGAAGAGAAATAAACATATAATGGAAGAGAAATATTTAACTTTCATGGACTTGTGATTTTGTATACTTGGGGCACAGCTAGAAGTGAAGTCAGAACAGGAAACCCCAGTCAATGTTAGAATTCAATAATGATGCCATAGACATCAACCCATTCCAGTGATGTGTATGGCAAATTGTGGATCATGTACAGTCACTATACAGAGTAATCAATGAAAGTAGATAAAGATCTTGGTGCCATAATTTCACATTATCCAGATGAATCACCATTAGTTTAGGAAGAATATTCTGTCTGTTTTTGCCTTTAATATTATATTTTCAATTATTCCATTACAATTGTCTTTTGAACACTAAATTAATTCCAAGGGAAATTCATAAAATTGCATAAAATATTAATTTATATAAAGATCACAAGTAATATACATATGTAGTTCTATAAATTATAACAGAAAATATAAAATGCACGTAAATAAAATATATTTAACTGT
>JAQQSU010002662.1:0-14604 GCA_028627135.1 Pseudochirops cupreus
TAAGTGAGAAAAGCAGAACCAGGCAAAACCTGTACACAATCACAGACACATCGTACATATGATGACCAACCTTGATAAACTGGACTATCCTCAACAATGCACAGCTAAAGACAACTCTACAAGCCTCAGGATGGAAGGAGATATCTAAACTCAGAGAAAGATATAGAAAGACTATAGTTTAAATGGAGACTGAAGCAAAACACGTTATCGTTCTCTTTCATGTCTGGTTTTGCTTTTTTTTTTTCTTTTCCCAGTGATTGCTCACTGGTTACAACCCTTCTATATGACCAAACTATTGTACAATGTGAAAATATTTGCAGATCCTATACGTGATTGCACGCCACCATGGGCGGGGGGAAAAGGGAGGGGAGAAAATCTGAAACTCAAGTGATTGTGGAACTGAATCTTGTAAATTAAAAGTAAATAAGTAAATAAAAAAATTAAAAAAAATATTCCAGTTTTTACATAGATTAAGATGGAGAAATAGAATGGTATCATTGATGGTATACCAAGCTCAGAGTTTAGAAGTTAAAGTCTCAGCTTTGAACATATACTGGCTATGTGACCCTGAGCAAGTTACATAATCTCTTCGTGTCCTAAGGAACTTAATAAGACTGGACATTGCAGTAGATACAGATCTGCAATTATTAGGAGGAATTTCCTCACTGGTAGTTCTTAATATTAATATGATGACAAGTCCAGTCTGAAAATATAAATGCAGAGAAGTTCTTCTACCAAATGTAACCACAGTTCAACTTCATAGAATAAGTGGATGTCATGCTTACCTTTAACGTCATTTGCCAGCCTCTTAGCTTCATTTAGAACTCTGAAACTCTTCTGAAGAGAACCCTTGGCATCATCCTTTAATGAACCATGAGGACCAGATGCCTATGGACAAAAGAAAGAATATCATGTATCTAAAACATTCATTTTCCTTTGGTATGCTGAATGGTTTGTCATCATGAAAATAGAGTATCTAGGTTAAAGAGTGAAAATATCAAGTAATAGTCAATAATTTCCTAATTGTCTTCCATTACTCCTATAAGATGGAATGAAAAAAATGTTATTGCTTTATGAATTTAATGCATTTTGTAAGGCCATTGTACAGATAATCCAATTAAAATAGATAAAACAATTTATCAGTAAATTAGGAACAAAGAATAGAAATGACTTTAATAACCTTAATATGCTTTTCTCATCCCAATTATCTTAATTTTCTATGTAACTAAAATAATAGTGTAATGCCAGATGCATCCCAGAGAGGAGGCAGACATAGCAACAAATATTCCCAGCATACCTAGTACCAGCCTAGGAGTACTGTTGATTAAGACCATTCGTGGGATCTACTGTTTGGCTGAGCAGAAGGTAAAGGCACACAATTGTGTGGGAAAGAGACAGCATTTGTATGTATAGTTAGCAACTGCTAATTACCCACCTTCCATTCACTATGGTGACCAAATCCAGTTTTGCATGGTGGTTAAATTGGACTCTGTGTTATTTGTGAGCCTGGAGTTATTACTGAGTAAATGAATGAATGAAGAATGAGATGTCCAAGAGATGGTATGTCATGGGTCATCTGAGTCTATGTGGAATGAAGGTAAGGGAGGAAGGGTGTCTAAGTTTGGGCTGTTAGAGCAGATGCCAGTCAGTGAGAGAGGTCACTAAGTGGACAGAGTACTTCATCTGGAATTAGATAGACTTGAGTTCAAATATTGCCTCAGACACTAACTAGCTGTGTGATCTCAGGCAAGTCACTTAACATCTCTCAGTTTTCTTAACTGGAAAATGAGGATAATGGTTCCTGGGATGACTGTGAGGACCAAATGAGGTAACATATGTTAATGCTTTGCAAACCTTATGGTGCTATATAAATGCCTGCTATCATGGTGGTGGTGGTGGTGATGATGATGAAGGGTGTCCTGGTGCTTATCTTCATGGCCAATTTCCTGTTAGGGGCATAGCAAACAGGGTTCTAAGCAGTGGTATGCTATATTCAACAACTGACTATTCAGGGTGAAAGTGTATACGGGACACATAATATTTTTTCCATCACTTTCTTAAGTTTAGACAATCAACCAAAATTAATTGAGTCCTGATTTGTAACATTTGCGACTTTTGAGGTGCAAATGCTCACACTGCAAATCTAGCAGTTGTTTCTCTGGAGTCAGTTTGAGCTGGCTCCAGCATACCCCTGGTTCTATGGTCAGGTCAGCCTGGAATGACAGTATCTATGGCAAATGTGTCTCTAATGTGAGAGTATGGGTTGAGGGGAGAGCATACTAAGACCTGCCTCTAAGGTAAGGTATTAAGTTCTAGATTTTCTGATTTGTTCTGGTTATGGCCTGAATCGTTTTTCCAAAATGAAGCTTTGGTTTATTCCTATGTTCTATTGGTCATGTCAACTCTCAGAGGTAGGATAGACATTTTTCCTTTTTTCAGACATTGGGGAAAAACAGCTTCCTCCTCCTCCTCCTCTTCCTTCTTCTTCTACTGTTTCTGCTTCAATGGGGGCAGCTAGGTAGAGCTGTGGATAGAGTGCTGGGCCTGAAATCAGGAAGACCTGAGTTCAGATTTGGCCTCACTAGCTGTGTGACCCTGGGCAAGTCACTTAACTCTATTTGCCTCAGTTTCCTCATCTGTAAAATGAGCTAGAAAAGGAAATGGCAAACTACTCCAATATCTTTGCCAAGAAAAACCCAAATGTGGTCATGAAGAGTTGGACATGACTGAAAATGACTGAACAACAACAAAAGTGAATCTGTAAATACAAGATTAAAACTGCTTCATGATAACAACTTTGAATTGAACTTCAAAGGACTCTTAGTTACATAGGACAGGAAAGTTGCTGATCTGCATTTGCTGAGGGAGTTTACGTAAGGTAGTTCCTTGAACCACTAAAATGATGGGTCTGGATCCAAAACAAAGCAACAAATGAATTGAACTCAGGTGATCCCAGATACAACATTGTACTGAAAAGATTCCTGCAGTCACCATTAGATTCTGTCAGTCCCATCCTTTGCATCTTGAATCAGAATAGGTTGCAGGATTAAGCACTTTTGTAGTTAAATTCTACATTAAAATGCAGAAGAGAAACACATTTAAATCAATCCCATACAAGTTTAGGAACAGTGGGACTCATAAAGCAATTTTATGAAATTGATTAAAGAGTGCATTAGAATTGCCTTTACTGAAGAAAGGGCAGCTAGGTGGCACCGTGGATAGAGTCAGGAGTCAGGAAGTCCTGAGTTCAAAATAGAGCTCAGACACTGAGACTCTGGGCAAGTCACTTAACCCTGTTTGCCTTAGTTTCCTCATCTATAAAATGAACTGGAGAAAGAAATGGCAAACCAGAATCTTCGCCAAAAAAACCCAAAAGGGGTCACAAAGAGTTGCATAAATCTGAAACAACTAAAGAATAGAACAAAAACATATTGGAGAAAAAACTAGTAGCAATATAGAAAAGCAGCATAGTGTGCAAGAAAGAAAACTGACTTTTGAATCAAAAGAGTTGTATTTGAATCCTGCCTCTAACACTGACTGCCTTTGTGATCTTAAGTCTCAGTTATCTGTTCTATCAAATGGTGATATTGTGTTACCTACAGCACAGTTAGGTGGTACAGTGGATAGAAGGCTGGATTTGAAGTAAAGAATACTAGAATTCAAGTTGGATCTTAGACACTTATCAGTGACCCAAGGCAAGTCACTTAACCTCTCTCTGCCTCAATTTTCTCAACTGTAAAACAGGAATAATAATAAAACCTAACTTCCAAGATGGTTATGATGATCAAATGAGATATTTGTAAAGCATTTAGCACAGTCTCTGACACATAGTGAATACTTACTAAATAGTTATTTCCTTTTTCCTCCCTTCCCTCCTCCCTCCCTCTCTTCCTTCTCTCCTCCCTCTCTCCATCTTCCTTCCCTCCCTCCCTTCCTCCCTCCCTTCCTCCCTCCCTTCCTCTCTCCCTTCTTTCCTTCCTTCCTTCCTTCCTTCCTTCCTTCCTTCCTTCCTTCCTTTCTTCCTTCCTTTCTTCCCTCCTTCCTTACTTTCTGGAGGATGAGGGAAATTCATTTGCTGCTGACGTTTGAGCTGAGAACCTTGAAGGGATCTAGAGATTCTGTGAAGCAGAAATGAGAAGGGTGAGCATCCTAGCTATGGGGGATAGCCTGGGTAAAGTCATGGAAGTGTGAGATGGTATGGGGAAAATGTAAGTATGTCACTTTGGAAGTGCAGAAGAGAGATTAATATGAAATTGCAACGTAGCACACATGGCAGGTAAGAATTCTATCACTGAATCACCCATGTGAAATACAGATATAGTTTAATTCTGGAGGTCAGACATGGAGTTGATAATTTCCACCAGTCCTCCCATGGAACTTCAGTGGAGAAAGGGAGAGCATCTCCTGTGTCCATTATTTCTATCAGTGCCATGAGGCCATGAACACAAATTCCTCTTTTCACATGAATTCCTCTTCCATAAGGCAAATCTTTAAAGACTGCTATCATAATCCCTCTCCCAAGTATTACCCTTCTGCTCCAGGTTATTTTTAGGTTCTTAGACTGATTCTCATGACATGATTTCAAATGGGATGTTATAGGTGAGTTCCTCTAGGGCAGTGGTTCTCAACCTTCCTAATGCCCCGACCCTTTAATACTTGTATGTGGGCATATCGTGACGCACAGGTTGAGAACCGCTGCTCTGGGCCCCAACTCATAGCCTATTTGTTACTAGTTAACACATACTTCATAACAAGCTTATTGATATGTTTTCCCTAATGGGTTAGTAATAACAAATTAAAAATGGTTGTAGGGATGGGTAAACTAGTAGATGTTTGTTCAGTGACAGCAAACAAGGAGAGTTCACAGCCTAATGGTGTCAAGAGACAACCCGCTCCCCCACTTCTTATCCCCCCCCCAAAAAAGAATATATATAACAACTAAAAAATACAATGGCATGAGGTCATTTAATGTAGGGGCAAAAAAGCTCTACACATTTTAATAGCCCCCAAAGGCAAGTTCTTTGGACTCGTTTGTGGAATATTCTCACAAAGTGCAATAACTGATTTGTATAATTATGTCCTGAGTCATCAAAAATGTTAAATTATGCTCCATACAACTGTTTAAGACTATAAATTGCAGAGCAATCTGCATTGATAGGAAGAAGTTTCCTCATTAAGTGTTCCCTAGTCTGATGAAATTACAGATTTCCACCCATCAACAAAAGGGAAAAAAGTCCCTGTCTAAGAAGCCTGAGAAGCATGCGATGCATTTGAGAAAGAGTTCCATCACAAACTGCTGAAATGAGATAAGTTTTGATGTTGGAAGCAATAAGCTTGAGTTATATGGCAAATGTACTACATGGAACATTTCATTCATTCCCTTGCTCTTCTGGATAAATGAGGCATTATCAAGTCAGTAAACAAGCAATACAATAACTATTTTTTATGTTCCAGGGACTGCGCTGTGTACTAGGTACACAAACACCAAAATGAAGCATCCTGTCCATAAAGGGTTTACATTTTCTGAGCACTCTGCATATATGATAGATCCCAATTCTATTTCCATTCATCAAATCATCAAAAGTTTCATTTAAAATTTGAAAATTTTCTATTCTAGCTCTTTGAGTAGGCTGAAGCAATTATCCTGGAAATGATGGTTTGATCATCGTCTCTGTTGGTACTTTCATCTTAAAATGGTTGAAAAGTATATTATTCCTTTGAATTGTTCTAGGAAATAAATTAATGGGGTCTTAATGCTTCAAGAGGAGCACCGCCATTTTGAATAAAAAGATCAACCATAATATCAGTGTTGGTGACATGTATCTTGTAGGTTTAGAGAGTAAGCCCATGACAACTAACTGATGTTAGTTGAGTGAAGCTGTTTCAATCTATTAGAATTTGGAGTTTCATTTTAGCACTGCTTTATGTCATTGAAGCATATCACTAATCTCAGGACTAGTGAAGAAGCACTGAGGAGTATTTTTCCCTAGTTAATTATAGTTCATACATATTCATAAATAGAGTATCTAAGTCTGTGGGCAATGTTTATAGCATATGTATCATATAAATTAAGCTACTGTGCTAGAATATATTTTTTTCCAACAATATTTAGCTACTTTATCAGAAAGCTCTATTGTAATGAGAACATTCAGTAACAAGAACTTTAGAATTCTTTTTCTTGGATTTTAGAGGTAGTTAATTGATAGAAAAAAATGTAGATTCTGTCATGGGGATATACATATATACACACATACACATATACATACATATATATATATATAATATACTTACACGTGTACATGCTATCTCCCTCATTAAATTCTAATCTCCCTAAGGGATAGGATAGTTTCACTTTTGTCTTTGTATCACCAGTTATTAGTACAATGCCTGGTATGTGCTGAATAAATGCTTTTTGACTGACTGACTGATTGATTGATTGATATAACCAAGTATTAATGTTCTCATAAGCAATTTATCAGTCCAGGAAACTTTTTTAGATTTTCAATCAAAAAGCATCTTTATCATCTTTGGGTGTTGCAAATAGTGTTGGATTTGTAGTCAGGGACCTTGGGTTATAAACCTGGCTATAATATATGTGTAACTTTAGGTAATTGGCTTTACTTCTTTAGGTTTCAGTGTCTTTATCTGTAAAATTAATTAGGTAGACTAGATGATCTTGAAGGTCTCCTTTAGCTTTCAATCTATGATTTCCTGATAATCATTAGCATTATTATTTTGGGGATACTGGCTTTGACTATATTGTTTTTACCTTATTTCTGAATATTTCCTTAGGAATTTCTTTCCTAGAAAAAGTTTTCATTATTAGGTATTATCATTAACATTCACAGAAAGTGTGGGTTCTAAGAAGATATGAGATGATATTTGCTAGTGAGGAAGAGCAATTTAAAAATCATTGACATGGTCTCTGACCTGCTTCATTTATGCTCTGTTCAGCAAATGACTTATTCTAGAAAACAAGTCTGGCATATTTCCACTATGGTTAATGTGCCAAGAGAATATGCAATTTAGATGATTTCATATTTAAATTCTTCTATATAAAGAAAACTGTTCAAGTATATAGAAGAACACACACATACATATGTGAGTGATTATCTGCTCTGTTTCTATCAAGGACAGTTCAGAGGAAATTCACTTAAATTTTGGCAGGAAGTAGCGAGGCTGAAAGTTGGGAAAAAAATCTCTAAACCATAAGAACTTTTTGACTGAGTTGTGAAAAGGTGGGATGTATTTGTCCAATGACATGGTGGAATGCTCTTCTTTGGATATTTTAAAGAACATAATTTCCATGATGATATTGACTACCAATAATCTCTTAATTAATAAATATTATGATCTTTTTCTTAGTTTTCATCCTTTTTGACTTTTTGTTGACTTTTGTCATTTCTGACTATATGTATTCCCCATTGAATACTTTTTCCATCCTTTGGCTTCAGTAAGACTACTCTTTCCTAGTAAATTTGACTGTTCCTCCTCCGTCTCCTCAGATTAACCATCATCTTTCTCCTGTCCCCTATTGCCAATCAATCTTCCCTGATTCTTCATTCTCCTCTAGCCCTTATATTCAATTAGGTGCCAAGTTTGTCAGTTATGCCACCCCAAAATTTCTTCCATCCATTCCCCTCTCTCCTTGTACTTAGCAACCAACATAGACTAATGCAGTAGATTCCTAACTGGTCTTCCCACTTCCAGTCTTCACTCTTGAAAAGTCAGTCTTCACAGAGCTGCCAAATAATCTTCCAATGGGAGAAGTCTAACTGTCACTACTCTATTTAAAACAAACAAACCAACCAACCTGATAACCCTTTAGTAGATTTATATTTCCTCTAGAACAAAATAAGACTTCTCAGTTTAGCATTTAAAAAAATCTCTAGATTCCTTTCTTCTAGGCTTATTTTACCTTTACTCCACTTCTTGTTGTCTATGTAGATTCTCTTTCAAAATCAGAATTGAATCTTCCCACCTTCCTCCCCTCCCCCCCCCCCCCTTTGCTGAAGGTGTCCCATCCAACTCACTTTGGCCTCAAAGAATCCTTAGTTTCAAGGCTTAACTCAGGTGCTACCGAGCAAAGCCTTTCCTGATCCTTCTCATTGTTAGTTATCCTTCCTTTCTCTGTTTATACTTATCTGTTTACACATTGTATCCCCAGGAAAACTCAAGGTTTTCAAAGGCAAGAACTGGAGGGGTTTTTTTTTCGGTCTTTGGGGATGAATTGGAAAAGTACCAAGTATGTTTTTAAAGTATTCTGATAGGTTACGTATAAGTAAAAAAGGAGCATTTAAAAGGAAGATGACTCCCTGAGAAACTCTTCCTTTTTAGATATCCTTAGTTACTAGTCTTTCCACCTTTCTCAAATTATCTTATATTTACACTTTGTATCCCCCCCAAATGTAAGCTCCATGAGGACAAGGATTGTTTGATTTCCCCCACATGTCTTTGTTGAATTGAATTGGAAAAGTGCCACATATTTTTTTTAAAAGTGTTCTGATGGGTGGTATATAAATAAAAAATAGATGCTTAGAAGAAAAGAATTAACACTCTAAGGAACTATACTTGAAAGCAGCTGGAATATTGCAGTCTTTTGCCACTGCGTGGTAGCCTCCAGAATGGAAGCGAGAGTAAGGTTTGTAGAGTGAAATGAGTGGAACCAAGAGAACATTGTACATAGTAACAGCAATATTGTTTTAAGAACAATTTTGAGTGACTAAGTCATTTTGACTATGATAAATATTAAAATTAACTACAAATGATCTATGAAGGAAGACACTATCTGCATCCTGAGAAAGAACTGGTAAATAGATGTATAGAATGATTTTACACACACACACACACACACACACACACACACACACACACACAAACACACAGAGCCTGTGTCTGATGGGAGCCATGGGGGTGGGGAAGGGAAGTAAAACAAAGGGACAAAAAGAAAGTTACATGATAACTTTAACATATTATATATATATATATATATATATATATATATATATATATACACACACACAAAATAGCAAGTTGTACATAATAGGTTTGCAGTTTCATGTGTAATTATCTTTTTTTCCTATTCTACTGTGCTATGTAAGTACTTGTTTCATTTCTCGAGTTCAAAATAGAATTTTTAAAAAGGACTATTCCAAGGAAACTCAAGAGAAGAAGCAAGAAATCCCACACTTTTTTCATGTGTCATTCCTTTTGATACGTGAAGGAAACAGTAATTATGAACAGGTTGATTTTTTGTTTTGTTTTGATTTCATTTTTGCTTCTGAGTGTTTAATTTGAAAGAAAGTTTTGAAGAAAAAAAGGAAAAAGACCAGGAGAGATTCTGTTCTCCCAGCTGGAGGAGATTAGCCTTTTGATGGTTGGGGTAGATGTTAAATGTGGCAGTCCTTCAGTTTCTCAGATGCCGTCTGTAGCTCTTAGGAGTGAACCACATTGCCAGGACCAGTTCCTGCAGTAGTGTGAGAAGGTGGAGCAGCTGCAGACTTTAAGGTGGGATTCCAGAATCATTCTGAGGAATACAGATTTAGAGAGGGGACCTCAGATGGCTTATAGTGAAACCTCCTCCTTTCACAGATGAGAAAACTGAGGCCCATGAAGTTAAGTACAAGGTTGCTGAGAAAATATTATTATTTAAATTAGAGCGTGGGCATAGCTCATTTAACATCATTAATTGGTTTTTGAAAACACCCTAGTTGAAACAATAGGACAAGAGACAGTCAGGTTCCATAGAGGTGAGGGTTTTACAATGTTAAGGCCAGGCTTGACTAAAGTAGATTAATTTATTACAAAATTGTATTGTAGTAGACAGGATTGTGAGCCCTACTGATAAGGAGCTTGAAATCTAATAGGATAAAACACATACACCACACACATAAATATAAAACAAGGCAGAGCATAATAAGTATAAAACAAAAACCTGTGACAGTTAATTGGAAGGAGAGAACATTTCAGACGGAATATTTCATGAATCGGGGGTCATTTGTCTTGAATTATAGGTAGCACTTTATCAGGCAGGGTTATGGGGAGAGTTAAGGGTGTAGGATATGGCATAGACAAAGGTATGATATATGCTTGGGGAATGGAAGAAGACTATTTGGAATTAACCTTTGGTAACTAAACATGGTCCTTGGTTGATTTTGGGGAAGTCATAGAGGCAAGGTTGTATAGTGGATGAAGTGATGAGTTTGATGTCAAGAAGTTTCATATTCCAATCCTGCCTCTGATGCTTACTAGCTGTGAAACCATGTGTAAGTCACCTGATCTTTCTGAAACTAAGTTTTTTTTTTGAACTTTAAAATGGAGGTAATAATAGCTGTAATTTCCATCTTCATAGGGTTGCTGTGAAAAATGAGCTAATGTATATAAAGTACTTCACAAACTTTAAAGCACTATAAAAATGTTGGTTATTGTAACTAAAGTCACTGGGTCTTGTCCAAATTGCGAGGGAGTTGAGATGCAAGGATGGATGGGGCTTGCTTAGAGAACTAGAGAACTTAGTGACTATTATTGGAATGAAGTAAAATGTGGTATTAAGCATATTAGGCTCACTTGAGTTCTTCATCACCTGAAAGAGGCAGAAAACCTGAACTGGTCAATCAGAAAAGGACATTTTGGCTCACTCTGAGTTAACATGCAATGATCCTTTGCAATATCGAAGTTCTCCTGCTGGATTAAACTGATCAGGAACATTCTCCTGTTTATTACTGATAAAGACCAGAGGCCTTGAACTAGACACTCTCTTGATTAATGACATTCTCTTATTATCTTCTTGTTTTATGGCCCTCTCTTGTTAAGACACTATCTTGTTATGATGCACTGGTTTTATGATATTTCCTTGTTTATTTGATGACAAAATCCACACATTTTGGGGGCTACTCTCTTGTTCTATGAAAACCACACGTTTGGCTGACAAGAGACACAGGCATCCTGAGTCCAGGAGGAGGTAGGAGGGAACACTTCCTTACTTTATGGCATGCCAACGGATTTCTACACTTTTCTTGAGCTGCCAGAAATCCTTTGGCGGCCAAAGGTTGTTCAGGACTGCTCTATAGGTATATAATCTCCTTCAGGTAACCTTTTTTTGAGCTCAGTTACTGACTGCAGCTCCCATACATTCATATGCATGCCTACCCTCTTTCTGCTTTTAGAGAAATAAACACACATACAGTCTAATTCTGTTTGTCTATCTTAGACTAAACTCTGGAGGTTGATAAGAATTTATATTTAAATTCTTGGAAAAGTGAAGTTTCTTCTACCTATCTCTCACACCCCTAGACTACTGACTTCTGTAGGTTTGGTACAGGGGAAGCATGCATAATTTCAGACACCCTAGCTGATGTGGTTGGTGTTAACAATAAATTCCTATTAACCTCCATCTAGACATTCTTTCTGAGGCCTTAGGGATGAAAAAGGACTCAAAACTGGGTGGTAAAAGTCCATTCTAGCTAAAGTGGAGAACACATCAGAACCATGTTGTTTGAGGGGAATGGGGAAGGAGAGTCTTCAATGCCAAGCTAAAGAGCTTGGGTCCTCTTTGTTAGATGGACCGAAACCAACAAAGATTTTTGTTTTTAGTCATAGATTATGACAGCATTATATTGTTCCTGTATTTGAATACCTCTCTCCTAGCACAGTACTTAGGACACATAATACAAGTTTAAGAAATGTTTGCTGGACTGAATTGAAGGGAATAGAGGTATGCATTAAGGCAATTAATTTGGCAGCAATGTGGAAAATAAATTGAAGAGAAGAGTTTGGAGGCAAGGAGATTAGGAAGCTAATGTAGAGAGTAAGTTAATTGAAAATCTGAACAAGGATGGTGGCAAGTGGGAATGCTCATGGAGGCAAGATGTGAGAGAGATATTTGGGGGATAGAATGGGCAAGTTTTGATGACAGTAGATATGTATTGGATGAAGGAAGGAATCAGGACAACTTTCTGATTATATACATGGGATATACATATACATATACATACACACCTATGCAAATATCAGTTGACTTAAAAAAAGAGGTTTAATATGCAATTGCTTCATGGGGACTCAAAACCTTAGTATTCTCCTCAGCAATTTAGGTCTGACTTTTGAGTATTTGGTATTATATGCATTCCTCACTGCTCAGATAAGCTACTGAATTGCAGATGGTGGAGAAGCAATGGTTCACATGTTTCAGAGGCAGATGTACTTGTCAAATCAATTATGATTTCAGATTATTTTTCCCTTTGGTTTCAGAACCTAGAGAATGAACAGCGCACTAGTACAGAATTTTAATTCTGATGATTGGAGTTATTTATTAGGAAACAATAATTGTTGTTTGCAGGACTACTAAGCAGTTTACTTTTGGGACTAAAAGACAAGGCGTGGGT
This sequence comes from Pseudochirops cupreus, assembly GCA_028627135.1. Taxonomy (NCBI): domain Eukaryota; kingdom Metazoa; phylum Chordata; class Mammalia; order Diprotodontia; family Pseudocheiridae; genus Pseudochirops; species Pseudochirops cupreus. The sequence continues at coordinate 12,381 of JAQQSU010002662.1, forward strand.
GTAATGCAAAGAGAGAAAGGCAACCGGTATGAGATGTAGGAATTAGGCCTTGGCTGAAACCTACATTTGCTCATTTGATTGCAATAAGTACTCAGATAATATTTACAAAGTCCTTTATAGACAAAATAACTTAAAAAAACAAACTTCAATGTGCTCTTTTGCCATGAAGCTTGCCCAATTTTAAAAAGTAAACAGTAAAGGAGATTGGCTAAAGAGTACATTGTATGAATTCATATCTAAACAAATATATTTTTAATAGTGCCTACTACAACCTACATTTATTATGCATCCCAGATTTTCTGGTACAGTCTCAATTTCAAGAAAATAAAGTGTACTTTTAATGAGCCTTTTCAAATGAAATGTTCTATCAGGTCAGGTCTCAATGTTTGGTTTGGAAAATACCATCACTGTCATTACACCAAATTTTAAAATGAACTATATAGCATTTTGACCAAGAGTGGGTGTTTTAGAAATGCTTTTTCATCTTAATGTAAAAACTCAAAAAGCAAAGAAGAAAAGGGAGAGAATTTTAAAAAATCATCAAAGTTTATCATCATAGTCTTCTTTAAAAGACCAAAAAAACCCCATCATTTAAGAAAAGGATTATGATTATATAAAAATTCTCCCTGTCATATACCTAATTAATAAATAAGAAAAGATTAATAACTACAGTCTCAGCTAAGTTTCCTCAGAAATCAGGAGGGCAAGTTCTTTTCTCTCCCCTGAAGATCATAATTTTGGGGTCTGCAACTCTAGCACAGTGCCTGGAGCATAGTAGGTTTTTAATAAATTCTTGCTGATTAATTACTAGGGAGTAAAAATAAACATCTATGAAAGAAAGAACATTTTTGTGGAACTTGGTAGGAGTATAATAATTGTTGAGAGGAACAGAGAAGACAATGTGGGCTACAAGAGTTGGAGGAGGTTTCATATAAGGGGTGGGAGTAAAGGTAGGTATTAAAGATTAGAGGGTAGTTGCCTGGCCTGGGCCTGAAATCAGTAAGACTCATCTTCTTGAATTCAAATCTGGCCTCGGACTCTTATTAGATGCATGACCCTGGGTAAGTCACTCATCCTTATTTGCCTCAATTTCCTCATCTGTAAAATGAGCTGCAGAAGGAAATGGCAAGCCATTTCAGTATCTTTGCCAAGAAAACCCCAAATGGGGTTATGGAGAATCAGAAATGACTGAAAATGATTGAACAATTAAAGACTGGGTAGGATTTCACACTGATCCTCCAGTCTAGTTCACATAGTCTTCCCTTAACGCAATCTTTTTTTTTTCTTTGAAAAAAGTCTCTTTATTGGGACTTCAGCTTTGGGAGGAGAAGGTTGATTCATTTCTCTTCTTTCTCCATCCCCCACTCATTTTGTGCTATGACCACATAGCAGTGAGAGCTTGTGTTTTCTTTTTTCTTTTTTTTCCCCTTTACCTAGTCTTAACAAAGCAAATTCTCTATCCCACTCCTTCAGAGCTACAACAACTAGGCAGTAGATTGATTGAAACCCTGGACTTGGAGTAAGCAAGAACTGATTTCAAATATTGCTTCATTAGACTTACTGGCTGTGTGATCCCCATAAGTCATTTAACATGGTTTCCTATCTGTGAAATGGGAATAATAATAGCATCAACTTCAGAGGGCTGTTGTGAGGATTACATGAGATAAAATATGTAAAGTATTTCACAAACTATATTTATATTTGTGTTATATTAATATGTGCTATATTAATATGACCTATTAAGTCAAGTCAAGACGCATTAGGCACTAACTAAATATGTGACCTGCTGGGGGGACACAATAAAAGCAAAAATGACTCCTAACCTCAAGGAACTCACAACCTAATTACTTTTATTAATACAATTACCTTCCCTAGGCATGGAGAATCAACAGCACCCTCAACTCCTTACACATTTTTCTCTCTTTATTAATAACTTTTTTGGGTACCTATTCTTTTTCTTTAAATATGTCCAACTTTCTCCATCCTTGTTTGGCTCATATAACTATTCCACCAAGATACCCAGTTAAGGTATTTCTTCCCTTCCTATTTCTTTCTTCTATATCAAGAAACAGATAAAATCCTCTGAGGTGAATCATGGAATGATAGCATCTGAGTGTTGGTACAGTCCTTAGTAGTTTAATCCCCTCATACTGACTTGAAGCTTGAATCTCATCTCTAGTGTGTCCAATAAGATGCCATCAGTGACAGGGGACTCACTACCTGA
>JAQQSU010002663.1:0-14604 GCA_028627135.1 Pseudochirops cupreus
TAGGGTGTTGATTTCTTCAGTCATACTGCTGACTCTCTTTTCATGATTTTCCTGCAACGTTCTTATTTCTCTTCCCAATTTTTCTTCCACTTCTCTGATTTGGTTTTCAAAATCTTTCTTCAGGTCATCTCTAGCTTTAAGGCATTCTTCATGTTTATTGGAGGCCCCTGGTGGGGGCGCTCTGGCTGTGCTCTCCTCCTCCCTCTCTTTGCCATGATCTTTCTTTTCCCCAAAGAAGGAATCTAGGGTTTGGTTGCTGTTCTTACTTTGCTTCTTATGCTTATTCTTACTCATGATTGGTCAGTCCGTGTTTTTTTTTTTAAATCTCTGTGGGGCTCTGCTTCCAGAAGGGAAAGCTCTGTCCCAAATCACTGGGGTCCTCCCAGCTGCCGTAGCTTTCAGGAAGGTGCTGGGTCCCTTTCCTACTTACTTCCAGCTCACTGGATAATGAAGGCTCCAGGACCAAGGCCTAAGACTGTGATACGGCTCCAGGCCACTCAATGCGAGAGCACTCGGCCTCTGAACAATTGCTTATTCCCCTGCTGTCTGCAGGCCACGGGTGCAGAAGCTGCAACGTGGAGGAGGGTGCAAAACCTCTGCCTTGGGCTTTCCAGCCCTGGAGGCCTTTCAGCCAGAGTGCTTTTCATCCCAGATTTTGCAAATCCCACTGACCTAGTTCTGAATACTGCTCGCAGCTGCTGCTAATCTGAGGCTCCTCCCGTCCAGCCGCCCCTGGGCTCTGCCAAGGCTTCAGGCCAGGCTGGTTTTGGTTCACAGTGCTGATATGGTTCCTTGTAGCTGAGCTGACTTTAGTGGAAAGTATATTTGTGTGTGTTTTGGAGTTCTAGGATTAATTTAGAGTCATATTTTATGGGTATTTTGGGGTGGCTATGTGAGAGCTGCGATATGTTGCTGCTCCTACTCCGCCATCTTGGCTCCACCCCATTATTTTTATTTTTAATTTTTTGCAGTATGACACAGACTGATAATAAGTGATTATAGGATCTCAAAATATTAACATAAATCTGTTGTTGTTATATATGCATATGAATGTATGGATATGTATGCATGTATTTTATACATATGCATATTTTGTGAATATATACACAAATGCATGCGGATATTCTAATTTTTCTACACACACACACACACACACACACACATATGAAAGACAATTAACTTCATATGTAGTGCCCTGGATGAGAGTTTAGATATTTAACTTAAAAAAATAATTTTTTGAGTAATTTATATCATCTAACTGCTTTGTTTTTCTTTTACAGTGTAGAAACAATAGTCAAAAACACTTTTGGAGCAACCACTGTGTGTCAAGTTTGTTGTGAGAGGTTATGGGATATTCTCAAAAAAGCCCCGGCATGGAAAATAAAGTGACCTCTCTTCTAGTCCTTACTTTGCCATTATTTAATGTGAAGCATGCATTTAATCTCTAGGCTTCCAGTTCTTTGTCAATTAAATGAGCATAATTTACTAGTTGATCATGAAAGTCCCTTGCAACTGTATGTACATAAAGGGGAGCATGGTGGTACCTAACTACCGGTGAATTTTAATCATGAAAGTAGGGCATACAAAAACAAAACCAAGATTGCTTTGAAAAGTAAACCTGTTGACTAATTAACATGGTTATGGAATTAAGTATTTTTTCTTCAACTAAATTGGCTTATTTATTAATACAATTATTAAAATAGTTTCTGCCTGGAGAATAGAATAACTCAGGAAGTAGGCCTCAAGCAGCAACATATCATTTTGATAACGTCTTTATTAAGATTTCGTAGAAATTGGTGTTGTTGGATTAGCTCTAAGAATAGGTGACTGCAGCTATATACTTTCTTTTCTCTAAACCTAGGATAAAAAAAGTAAGAAAGAATGAACTATAACATATAGTATTCATTAAATATGAAAATGTTTTTTAGGCCTTAAAATTAGGAATATTCTGCACAAGGTTTTTGAAATTCAAAAATCTATCTTTAGTTCAATCTCTCTGTGTAGAAATAATACACATGGGGTCAGCTAGGTGGCACAGTGAATAGATCACTGACCCTGGAGTCAGGAGGACATGAGTTCAAATCCAACTTCAGACACTTTACACTTAACTAGTTATGTGACCTTGGACATGTCACTTAAGCCCAATTGCCTTGGCTTTCCCCCTTAAAAAAAATAAAGAAAGAAAGAATGCACGTATATTAAAGTCCTATGATGCTTCTTTGTGGCTTATATATGAACCTTCTCAAATGCTATGCTAATGAAATGCAAGAACTAAGAAAGAAATTCTTCCAAGTGAGAATATTTTTTGTGTATAGACTGGGTGATGGGCTGAATGTCTGTTATCCAAGGAGTAACCAAGCTAAGTTTTGGAAAACTCTTCCCTAAGATAGTAAAAGACTTGTTAACTTCAGTTTGTCATCTATAGAAAGTCCAATACCTCTACTGAAAATTCCATAGGATGGTTGTGGTCTAATGAGAGCATGGTGTTTACAAGCCTTATGAGAAATATTCATTTTTTGAAGTATGGACTATGTGGGAGTCACTGTGATAAGCAATTTAAAAATGTTATCTCATATGATCTCTACCACAATTCTGAAAGGTTAATGCTATTATTGTTCTGATATTACAGTTGATGAAACTGAGGTAGGCAGAAGGCAAGTGACTTGCCCAGGGTGATATGCTAGTAAGCATCTGAAATCAGATTTGAGCTCAGAAACCTAACTCCAGGTCTAGAGCTCTATCCAGCATTTATGTACTGTTTTAAGGTTTGCAAAATGTTTTAGGCAAAAAATATTAAATTATTTGTCCAGGGTCAAACAACTCATAAGAATCTGGGGCTGGATTTGAAATTAAGTCTTCCTGAGACTGTTTTCTCCACTGAGACATCAAAATGTAGTGAACACTGCCCAAGTACATACGGTTAGGAACTGCATTAGTGGAGGCAATATACCAAGATATCCTAATTAACAGAAAATTCTTAATTTATTCTGTGGCTTGAGTGTGTTATGGCTTCAGAAACTATCAATTATTAAACAATACTGGTTTTTATGTTAACATTATTCGGGTTCCAGTGTAGTACACTTACGGCCAGTATTATCCCTCACTCTCATTGGTCCAACTCTTTTGTCAATCAATCCTTCTTTCAATCAAAAAGCAATGATTAATTGCCAACTATATGACAGAACTTGTAGTAGGCAGTGGACATACGGATCCAAAGAATAAAACAATTTCTATTGACAAAGAACTTATTATATTCTGATTATAAATATAGCAAGTACATATACATGTATATACAGGATAAATATGAAATAAATAAATACAAAATATTTGAGCGCAAGGCAATTTGAGAAAGAGCATTGGTGGATGTGGAAGGGATGCAGAATTATGAAAGCTTTATCTTACAGAAGGTAATGAATGAGATGCTTCTTGGAGGAATGACTTTTATATCTCAAGAGCAGAAGTTAGGAAGCAATGAATATCCAGGCATGAGAGATGGAGCTGCATGTACAAGGAAGAGATGGATGCCCAGTGTGTTAGATGAGAGAGAAAGAAAAATTATAGAGGGAGAAAAGATAGCCTAGGACATAACCTTGTTTAATACCCAGGTTCTAAGTAGCATTGTAGGGATAATAAACCTGAAAAGGAGATGGAGATGCGGTCATATAGGGAGAAAGAAAACCAGGAGATATTATTGTCATGAGCAAAAGGGAGTTTAGGAAGAAAACACAGTCAACAGTGTCAAATGTAGCAGATGGGTCAAGAATAATGAGATTTTATCTATAAAAATAAGATTTGGCAGTTGAGAGATCACTGGCAAATTTGGAAAAAGCTGAGAGCAGAAGCCCTATTGCAAAGGGCTTAGTGAGGAAAGATGAAGGGGAGGCAAATAATTTAGGAGACTTTTCAAGGAGTTTGTCTAAGAAAAAAATAGCAAATATACTAAGGATGATAACTTTAAAACATGATAGGGTTTAGTCACATTTGGGGGGCAGGAGATGGAAAAAGTGATCTGTTTGAAGGCAATAAAGGAAAAAAAAAAACAACCAAAAAAAGGAGGTAGAAGATTAAAGAAAGAGAATAACCAAGTTGTGATCTATTGGAGAAAACAGGAAGAAAATTCACCAGGGGGTGGATGTAGTGGGTTGGTTTTGGCAGAGAGAATGTTTATCTCATTTTCAGAGACTGAGAGTAAGGAGACAGTGGGAGATGGTCTCAAAAGGTTTGAATATAAAGAGGAGAGGAGAAGGCCCTCATATCAAAGAGCCTCACTTTTCTTGGTAAATTAAGAGATAAGCTTGCAGTTGAAAGAGATGGAAACAGAAGTGATAAGGGAGCCAGGAAGAGTTAAGAGAGGGTTTAAAATAACTTTTGTGGGGATTTAAATAAACAACTAAAGAATAAGTTAGATAGCAGTTGAAGTTTGATGACATGGGTTTATAATGTACACGGTGAGCATGTGTGCAAAACTTTCTCCAGTTCCATTTAGCAAATGGGAGTCATAGTGGTGGTAAATCTAGGGTTGATATTTGGCAAGAGATGAGAGACATGAACAGGAGGTGAGATATTTCAGAGCAGAGGACAATGCACAGCTAACATGGCTAGCTATAAAGTCAAAATTTGTAAGCGCAGCAAGTGAAGCAAAAGCCAACCCTGACAATGTACTAAAAAGTAGAGAAATTAGAGATCTTGATGTGATATAGTTTTAAGAGAAGTACAGAATAGGAAGAGGTAAAATGATAGATCATAGCCAGATAGAGGGATGTGAAAGTTTCTGATTAAGGAAGGGAAATATTTGTGGGTAACGATGAAATCTAGCCATCATATGTCTGATTGAGATGGAGCAAAGGAATAGGTCTCAGGATTTAAAGAAGCTAATGAACTGAAGGTTAGGGAGTTTGTGACGACATCAGTGTGAATGCTGAAGTTCACTAGTACACAATAACAAAATTGGAGAAGTATATGATGATAAGCCCTATGTCAAACTCCTTTGGAAAAGATGCCATGATTTGGATTGGTTAGACATTTTTGATTGAGTGAATTTCAAAAACAAGAAAAGTTGGGGAGTGATAAAGTTTTAAAGGAGAGTTTGAAAGTAGCTGTAGGATATAGTGTTGTCAGATGGGAGCCAGGTTTCAGTGAGAGCTAGTAGATGAAAAGACTATGAAAGAGACCCAGGATAAAAAGGGGAACTTGTTCATTATGGAGTGGAAATTCCAAAGAGCATAGTGAAAATTGTAAGTGAAGTTACAGCAAGGTATAGGTGGATCACAGTTGAAGAGGATGGATCACATCATTCTTAGTTTGCTCTCATTTGTCCAACAACTGATTAATACAGGAACTGGGAGAGAAAAAGAAGCCAGAGGAATAGTAGCAGGCAGCAGTTGAATAGTTGTAATTGTTTAATAGTTTTTCAGTTCTGGCCAGCACTTCATGACCCCTTTTGGTGTTTTTTTTTTTTCCTTAGTGCAGTTTTAAACTTTAATAGCCAAAAGTGATCTATAGCTATATTGATATAACTACATAAACAGATAGATGATATAGATATAGTTATATACAGATGTAAATGGATAGATACAGAAATAAATTTATGTTATATAGCTTCTTATCTTTTGCCAAACCCTCTTCTCTTCCAAACTTCTCTAAATCTGTCAAGATTGTTTTATCACTATTCTCCCAGTCACCCCAGCTTTCAAACGCAGTTTCATCCTCAACTTCTCACACTTACAGACAGCACCTGTGCAATATTTTTCCAAGTCTGATAATTTCTACATTTATTACATCTCTCCCTTATATCTCTTTCTCTCTACTTACATAGATATTTCCCTGAAGTAGATCCTTATGACTTCAAACCTTGAATTTTTTAAAATATTTTTTTTAACATTTGATTTTTAAACTTTGATTTGCAGATTCTTTCCCTTCTTCCCTCATCACCTACCCCTACTGGGAGGAAAAGAGATTCAATATAGGCTACACATATGTAGTTACACAAAACATTTACATAGTAGATATATTGTGAAAGAATGACTTTATTTCCCTCCATCCTATCCCATCCCCCCATTTATACTATTTTCTGCTTGGACCCTGTCCCTTTTCAAAAGTGTGTGCTTCTAACTACCCTCCTCCCCAATCTGCCCTCCCTTCTGTCATCCACTTCTTATCACCTTCTCCCCTACTTTCCTGTAGTGTAAGATACCCAATTTAGTGTATATGTTATTCCGTCCTTAAGCCAAATTCAATGAGAGTAAAGTTGACTCATTACTTTTTGCCTTCTTATTCTTCCCCTCCATTGTAACCGTTTTCTCTTGCCTCTTTTATATGAGGCAATTTACCCTATTCTATCTCTCCAAAAATATGGAATGCTTCATGAATTTGTGTGTCATCCTTGCACAGGGGCCATGCTAATCTTCTCTGTATCATTCCAATTTTCGTATATGTGCTACTGAAGAGAGCACGGGATTTCTTGGAAAAAGATATTAGAGCAGTTTTCCATTTCTTTCTCTACCTCATATACCAGATGTGGAAACTGAGGCAAACAAGATTAAGCAGTTTTACCAGTACCAATCTGCTACTAAGTATCTGAAGCCATATTTGAATTCTAGTCTTCCTGACTCCAGGCCCAGCACTCTGTCCACTGCACCACCCAGATGCCCTATTAAACCCTGTAAATAGTAAACCCAACTGGCTCACATCTTTGTTCAGTATCATATTCATTGCATGATATTTTTACTTTGATTTTTGCAAGCAAGTTATCATTAGCAATAAAGTAGAACATATTTATATCCATTATATGACTCTCTATTGTACTGAGAGTGAATTTTGGGATTTTGGATTAATTTGAAATGTGCAATTTAGATTCATCAGAGATTACAGTGTTAAACGAATTATAGGAGTTTATCATCATTGAATGAAAATAAGTGTTAAAGAGACATTTTTATTGTTTTAGAGAGAATGTAACAGTCATTTAAAACACTGTGGAAGCACTCAAATATAACCCATCTTCTTATTCTTCTCCTTTCAAAATTATGGACCCAGGGGTGGGTAGGTGGTGCAATGAATAGAGCACCAGCCCTGGGGTCAGGAGGAACTGAGTACAAATCTGGCTTCAAACACTTAACACTTACTAGCTATGTGATCTTGGGCAAGGCACTTAACCCCAAAAACCCTGCCCTCACCCCTCCAAAAAAAAAAAAGCAAAATTATGGACCCAGATCATTCGCTGTGTGTGTATATACATAAACACACATACATATATTTGTAAGTGTATATTTACATATAAATATATATGTAGATATGTATATGTGGGTATATGTGTGTGTGTGCGATTGTGTGTGTGTGGAGATGTGTGATTGATAGATGAAGGATAATTAGAAATCTAGACAAATCAGGCATGTATAATGCTTTTTTCCAGCTATTACCAATCTGGATCGCAGTCAATCAACCAACCAACCATTTACTGAACAATTCTTTTCTTCTCAGTACAATAATGTAACTCTTGTGTGACATAGGGAAACAATAAAACAAAACATGTTAAGTACAGAGTCTCTGCCACTCCAAAAATGGATTCTAGTTCTATAAATAGTCAAAGCAGGGGAAATATTTTGTTAAACACTTTAAAAGTAGCACATCAAAGTCATTGCCAGGGAGAAGTATGATTCCTGACTTAACAGTCAAGAAGATTACGAATGTTGGATAAAATATCCTTGTCACACCCCTTCAGGTCTATATTTTTGTGAATATGCACTTAAGGCCACTTATTCTGGGTCACTGAACCCGAAAGGGAGGCAGAGTAGGAGAATCATTAAATAATCTCCCATTGTTTACTGCTCTTTTGGGGTGGCTATAGTTTCTGCATTTTAATTTTACAATGAACAAATATGCATATTACAATTATATATATGTATATACAAACTTACATACATGAATGACATTGCATGCATGTAAGTGGGTAACATAATTTTATCCTATATATAATTTATACATGATAATATCTAATGTTTTTATTAATTATTAAGAGTATTTTATTTCACCTGTATAGGGAATGCCCAATGTGAAAAATTGTCACTGGCAAATTTGAAACTAAATTTCTGTCAGTAAATTTCTAGTATCACGGACCTGTACATTTTCATAAGCTTTCAATCTACATATAAGGGAAAGCAGTATTGAAAACATTAAAATTGATGAAAAATGCTATTGATTAAATTTCCACTCACATCTTTCATTTGTACATGTAAATATTGGAAATTAACGAAATATGCATGTTGGGAAGAAAGGAATATATTTTTATTGGCAAAGCAAAAAATATGTTCAAATAATTATTTAGAAACTTTGGTAAGTGTAGATGGTCATCCATGCAGAATCCTTCACCCTTCCCTAAACTTTTTATAACCCTAAAGAATGTAGGTGAATTTGTCTGAAAATTACTTAACCATTCTTTATTTTCCCTTTTCATACACAGTTGTGTATGTACAATTGTTAGCTGAATTTATTTCAAATCTAAATATTATAAATATAATAAAAATCAATGTTTTACTTGGTTATGAATGCAAATATTCAACACAAAGTTATGGTACAAAAATAAACATTTAGCAATTTCAGGAATTATTTTCCAAAATCCTATGCTAGTTCCCTTTAATGTGTCATTCCAATTGCATCTAGGTGTATGACATGATGATTATACCAATTAATAAATAACCACTGGAAATGTCTGTTCTAGTAAAACAAAGTTAGGTACCAGTTGCGTTATAATTATTCCGATTATGTGTTATTTAGTACCTTTAGGGATGTACAATATGCACCACTTTTAACAAACATGCAAACCATACATAATAAATTTCAGTAATTAGATAATTGAAGGCATTAACAGTGCTTTTACCTCCATGTCCCCATTGACTATTGCAACTAACAAAACAAACAGACCTACTGTTGTTGTAAGACTACAAACCTCTCATATTGAGAATAATTGTATTCATTGAACATCTTTTGTGAAGAGCAGCCAACACAGAAACATGCAAAAAAGGAGATCTTTCCACATCTCCACACAACGTACCTTGTTCCCCCATTTGCTTCTCCTAAAGTTACATCCATCAGACTTAGACCTTCCCTCTTTAAAGTCCAACATAATAGATCTAATCTTTCTTTTACATGATAAACTTTTTGAAATTTTTCAATTCCATTGTTGAAATCCTTGTTTCGAAATTTTGAAATGTTATCAAGTCTTCATTTATCTCACTTGTCTTCTGAAGACAAAATTTTCCTCTCCAATTTATTCTTCATTCCTTCAACCTGCCCTCATATGATATAGTTTTGAATTTCCTTATCATTAATCATTATCATTAATCATCAGGGTCAAATGAAATAAGTTAAGCACATCATAAATCTAAAGCACTGTATAAATGACAAATCTATTCTGACAGCACTCCTCCAAAGATGTTCTAATTTATGTTCAACTTAGAACGTGCCCCTCAAAGCACAACAGAGGCAAATGGTTTGACCATTACCCAGTAGAATAGGATCACTTGAAATAGTGCAGAAAATATGCTACCTATGTGTGCCTTTGTATTATGACAATCTCCCCAAAATCTTCATAGTCACTCTCACTCCATGGAAGTACAGATAGGCAGCTTCTACTGGTGAACAATATGTTAGAAATACATCATCAAAAAATCAGACATAAATGCAATCCCCAGCAATGCAGTATATAAAATCATTAGTTGCTTTGCTTCTGTGTTTTCAGTACAAAATTCCATGCATAAATTTTCAGTTTCCCCTCAACCTGAAAATAGCAATTTACTATAGAATGAAGTTAAAGTGAGCTAGACTCTCTGTCTCTCTGTCTCTGTCTGTCTCTCTCCTCTCTCCCTCCCTTCCTCCTTCTTCCGTCTCTCTCTCTCTCTCTCTCTCTCTCTCTCTCTCTCTCTCTCTCTCTCTCTCTCTGTTTCTCTCTGTGTGTGTGTGTGTCATACACACACACACACAGATTACAGAGTGTATAATCTGGAGTTACTTTGTCCAAAAATATAATATTTTAAATGAGTTATCCCAAATCACAAATCCAATTATGCCGCCCTAACCCTCAATCCATAAACTCCTATTGCCTCTATGATAAAATAGATAATTCTCTATTTTGGCATTACAACCCTTCATCACCAAGCCCTTCCTATCTTTCCAGTCTTTTTACACCATTCCCCTCCCCCCCCCCAGTCTCCAATTCAGTGATACTGGCCTCCTGACTATTTCATGAACAAGACCTTTCATGTTTTCACTCTGAGCATTTTTTCTGGCTACCCCACATGCCTGAAATGCTCTCCTTTCTCCGCTTAGTCCTCTGATCTCTCTGTCCTCCTGTAAATCTCACCTAAAATTACATCTTTTACTGGTGACTTCCATAATGCCTCTTAATTCTGGTACCCTCTTTTGGTTCTGTATTTCCCATTTTCACCATATCTAGCTTGCTTTGTATATATTTGCATATTGTCTCCCTATTATAGTGTAAGCTTCTTGAAAGCAGGGGCAGTCACCTCTTTATATCCCAGTCACTTTAGTATGGTGCCTGTCACATAACAGGTGCTTAAGACACTTTTAGTGATGAATGATACTTTTAAATAAGTGATGTATTTTTTTCTCAGCGATGAAATTGATTGGAAAATTTAGAAAATAATTTGACTGGTTAAAAAACAACCTGCATTGATTCCTCAGCAGAGTCATGGAAGATGAAACTGTCAATAAAAGTTCTATAAAATCCCTGCATTCTAGGCATAAAAACACCTTATTAAAGTTGGGGAAATGAAAAAGAATTGTCCTTTTCTGCTCTTGGCACATCTAAATATCTGAGTGGTTGAGCTCTTATCTTTTTTGTTGTTGTGCTCACTCAGCCCAATGAATAGGAAAGTCCCTTTCCCCACTTCACTCCTAGATTTAGATTTGAAAGGAAGAGACACTTTGGACTAATCTATTCCAACCCCTTCATTTTATAAATGAGAAACTGAGGCCCCAAAGACTGAATGACTTGTCCAAAGATAACACATAGAGCTTGGGCTTTGAACTCAAATCCCTTGATTGCAAGTTTAGGGTTCTTTTTGCCCACTGTGTCACACAGTCATATCTAGGTTCTTTTTGTTTGTTTGTTTTGTTTTAAAGAGGAGTGTGTCTACTCCATTTATTGCAGGGGGCTCTCTGGATTTACTTAATATTCTCCTTATAGTTTTCTTCAAAAAGTCCTCTTAAAGTGAGAGGAAGTTCCTTATCTTTGCTCATGTCCACTTACATATGCCTTTAACTGATCTAAATTATGACTATTAGTGTACTTACTTGGTAGTGTGAGACATTAAGGGTAGGATCCTAGGTGCACTCTGAGCTGTCAGCATGTTCTGAAGGCCTCTTAGTAATGATAGGATTGGTTCCCACACAGCTTTAAATTGCTCAAGTTCTGTTTGCTCCAGGAATCATATTTTTTTCAAAGCAGTTATTTTAGTGTTGTCTAGTGTGGATGCTTCCCACAAAGCTCTCAGATAAATATTGATTTTTTAAGTCACAGGGAAGCCAATTGCACTATAAGAACTGCCTAGATCTGTGAGGTGAAAGGAGGGAGGGAACGTGAAATACAAGTAAGATGGTGATTGTCAAATGAAGGAACACCTCTTTGATGTTGATCTATTCCAACTCCATGCACAAGGACCTCTTATACTTTTAAATGTATTTTAAGGAGTTTATATTCTATGTCAATGTTAGAGCATTGTGACACATTTGTTTTCATGGAAAATGAATTCCAATGGATGAAAATGAAACTAATATCAATCAGAGGCAAATTTATAGAAAGACATATTTTATTAAAATGGATGGGATTTTATGTGTCCAAAGTCAATTATGTAACCCTTAGAAAGAGAATTTGAACATAAACGTATTTTGAACGATAAATTTCTGTATTTCTCAAAGAGGACAAAATTAATGCCTAGAACCATATTAAAATGAAAACTGATATTAATGTTACCATCCTCTTAAGATTATTTCAGAACATTAAGGGATTTCTTGGTAAGGGCAATATTTAGATTTGGTTAGGCAAACTGTTGAAGCCAAAAGCTCAACCTGATTTGTTTGGGGAACCGTCTTGGGATAAAATGTTTTACTCACTAAAGACCTGAAAAAGGAAAAAAATAGCTGCATGTATGTCTGTGTATGACATACACACACATACACATATGAAGACAAACAACCAATTACGTACACATCCTATGTGACTATATATGCATATATTGTGTGCATGTATTTTGTACTTAGGCAGAAAATTGAAGTTTCATTTTAAATGGTTAGTTTTAAGTGTCTGCAATATACGTGCAAAGTGTGAAATTCTAAAAAATGTACTAAATGCCTAATCATTCATTATCATATATACAATATAAAACAATATAAAATAATTTACTAAAATGTCTGAGACAAACACACAGTAGGATTCTAGATTACTCTCCTACCCTAAATAGCATTGTGGGATGCTTTTTTTCTACCACCTTTATGGACATTAGAAATATTGCTATAGGGGTGGCTAGGTGGCACAGTGAATAGAGCACTGACCCTGGAGTCAGGAGGACCTGAGTTCAAATGCAACCTCAGACACTTGACACACTTACTAGCTGTGTGACTTTGGGCAAGTCACTTAACCCCAGTTGCCCACCAGAAAAGAAAAGCAAAAAAATATATATTTCTGTATTCTTTTATAGATCCCTTCTTTGACAACGTGCCTAGTATACACATGTGCACTTCACGTTTGATTTTTTCTTAATACCCTACTGAGAATACTACATATTATAAATGATTTACCTAAGCAGAAAAGGCATGTTCCTTTGTTAGGTATTTCTAAAGTTTGAGCACATTATAAAGCACATTATAAAGAAAGGACAAATTTAGAATATCCCTACATTTAAATATAAAAATTAATGACTAGAGAATGTTGATGAGGAAAATATAAACTTGATATTTTGGAGATTTGCAAGAAGACCCTTCCCCCCACTTTTTTTTTCTTCCCACTTTGTAATCTCAGGATGAAAATGTCCTGATAATCCAAATGAGGAAGGAGAATAATTGTATTTCAATGAGTTAAGACAGCAAACCAATAGACAGAAGATACGGAACTCCAGTCAGAGTAGAACCTTGGCATTCAGATGGCAGTTAGGAATTAATATAGAGATCTTGGTAAAGGCTACTTAATCACATCAACTGTTTATTGAATTCATTTGATATTGTACTGCCATTAATGTTTGAAAATGCAATTAGGTTTAGCAAAAGTAAGGAATTAAGCTGGCCATGTTTGTATTAATTTACTGAGAGGTTGCTATCTTGCACATTGTAAATGAGAATTTCTGTCTTTCAATTTAATCAAATATGGCAGTTCATTCACTATCAAAAGAAATGATTCATTTTACTATGATGTCATGGGCTATTCCTGTGAAAAATGCATTAGTAATCAGCACTGCTTTACTATCCAGGTATTAAAAGAGAAGGTGTCATAAATCACCTGAGGGAAGCCCTCCATAGTATTATAAGGAGGAAAGATGGGAGAATCTAGTTATTCTGGTGACAGGAGTGGCAAATTGAAAATTTGTTGACAAGAATAATCATAGAAGGCATGCTATAGGCCTGAAAAGGAAAAGTTAGACTGAATATATTATAATGGTAATAGAAGTATTAACATATTTCAATAGTTTAAAATATCTATGCTTTTATGTGAGTAATTCTTATAGAGACTGCAACTTTTCTTTCCTACCTTAGTAAACTTTTGTGAGTTGATTAGAAACATTCATTAGTTGGTAGTCTACTTTCTGTTGATGATCTCATTTGTCTGGGCTTGGTTCTCTCAAACATAAGTCCATTCCAGAAGTCTTTTTGCTATGTTGGCATGATCTCCAAAAACCTACAGTAAACTCCTTTCTTTGATAAGAATCAGTGTAGTATTTTCTTGGTGTAAGTCTATAAATGGTTAAGATGTTCTAAAGACATTACATTTTTCCCCACAAATACTTCCATCTCTTTTTCATTGAGAAATTAATTGCCTCTCTCCAACCCTGTAATGTTGTCAAATAAAAGAAAAACCATTGCTAATACCTTATCAGGAAAGTGTGAGAAATTGGATTTTTTAAAATTAAAGTGAAGACTAACCTGTGATTTTATAATATGTTTCTATTTTGCCTGTACCTATTATCAGTTGATTCTACATTTACTTTGCAAAAGGAAAAAAAAAACCAAAAAACAAAAGGGGATTAAGTTTTAATCATAAAGATATATCTTATACATGTGAAAAAATCTGGATAAGAATTATTAAACATATCTCTTATAGGACTACCCAAAAGATCTTAAAACTATAGAAGATTCTATTTTTTTTAAACAAATCTTTTACGTCTATTTGTCATCATTTTCCTAGTCAAATTTATCTAGGGAAGAGGTTCTTAAATTGGTGTTATAGATCTCTTTGTTAGCATAGTGGAGACTATGAACCCCTTCTCAGAATATTATCTTTACATAAATAAAAGATTTGGGCCTTTTATATACAAATTATATTAAATATGACTATCAAAATATTAATGTTTTTAAAAAAGGTCTTTCCCACATAAAGAACTC
>JAQQSU010002664.1:0-14604 GCA_028627135.1 Pseudochirops cupreus
TTCCCCAGATTACTTACAGTATCAGTCTTTATATCTAGATCATGCACCCATTTGCACTTGACTTTGGCGTACATTGTTAGATCATGGTCTATGCCCAGTTTCTGCCCTGCTATATTCCAATTTTCCCAGCAGTTTTTGTCAAATAGTGAGTTCTAATCCCCAAAACTGGGTTCTTTGGACTTATCAAACAGTATATTACTATAATCATTGACTACTGAGTCTTTTGTACCTAATATATTCCATTGATCCAAAGGCCTCATTTCTAAAATATATGAGGAATTCAGTAAAATCTATAAGAATACAAGTCATTCCCCAATTGATAAATGGGCAAAGGATGTGAATAGGCAATTTTCAGAGGCAGAAATTAAATATATCTATAAGCATATGAAAAAAATGCTTTAAATCACTATTGATTTGAGAAATTAAAATCAAAACAACTTTGAAGTACCACATCTCACCAAGTCAGATTGGCTAAGATGACAAAACAGGAAAATGACAAATGCTGGAGAGGATGTGGAAAAATTGGAACACTAATGCATTGTTGGTGGAGCTGTGAATTGATACAATCATTCTTGAGAGCAATCTGGAACTATTCCCAAAGGGCTATAAATAATTGCATACCCTTTGACCCAGTAATAGCACTTCTGGGGTTGTATCCCAAAGAGATCATAGAAGTGGGAGGAAGACCCATATGTACAAAAATATTTATTTCAGCTCTCTTTGTTGTGGCAAAAAACTTGAAATTAAGGGGATGCTCATCAATTGGAGAATGGCTATACAAATTGTGGTATATGAATGTAATGGAATACTATTGTGCTATAAGAAATGGGGAGGAGATGGTCTTCATATTCACCTGGAGAGGCTTATAAAAAGTGATGCTAAGTGAGAAGAGCAGAACCAGAAAAAATTTGTACACAATCACAGACACATCATATGTGTGACGACCAACTTTGATAAACTAGACTCTTCTCAGCGACACACAGTTATAAGATGACACTACAAGTCTCAGGATATAAGGAGATAATCTCCATTCAGAGAGAGATCTAGAAAGAACAGAAGTTTAAATGGAGACTGAAGCAATCTACATGCTATCATTCTTTTTCTTGTTTGGTTCTCTTTCTTTTTTCCCATTGTTCACTCCATTGGTTACAACTCTTCTATACAACCAGACGAATGTCCAGTGTGAAAGTATTTGCAGATCCCATATTTGATTGCATGCCACCATGGGGGAGGGAGGAGAAGGAGGGGAGAAAATTTGAAACTCAAGGAATTGTGGAACTGAATCTTGTAAACTAAAAGTAAATAAACAAATCAATTAAAAAAATTTTTTTATACACAAGTCACTATGCTAGGTACTGGGAATATAGAGACAGGTTATCCTGGGAAAAGGAGAGAAGGGCTTCTCTGAAACATGTGACTGGATCAGGGTAGCAAGGCTGCTTCCTTTGCCCAATTCCTTGAATTTTGACCTCTTAGAATACTGGAATTTATTGGGAATAGTCCTAAAAGACAATCGAGTCCAAACTTCTCATTTTAAGAAACTGAGGTCCAGAGATGAAAAGTAATTTGACAATAGCTATTCAGAGGAGACTTAAGATTTTAACCAAAATCTTTGGAACCCTGCCCACTAAATCATTCTTGCCTTAACTTAGCATTTTAGTGACCTGCAAAAGTATGAGTGTAGGGAATAGAATATAATGTTTGGGGTGTAGCAAGCAGGGCAATTCCACCTCTCATGTCATGGTCTCTCATTCTTATTCTGGGTTGGAATTCAAAAGATGGGATTTGAATATTAGTTATTCAATTTTTCCCATGTGAAATCTTTGCCAAATCATTGACCCTTTCTGATCCTTCATTTGTTCATATGTAAAATGAATGGGATGATTTATGTGATCTCTGACATTCCTTCCAGCTCTAAATCCCATAGCCTAATTACTTATCTTGTCAATAGTCAGTTTATCCTAAGGCTTACAGTTCCTTTTTAATGTCTCTGTGAACTTCCAGAAGATTCTTCTTTGTTTATTCAAGGAAATGGAATCCAAGTTCTCTCTATCCAGTGTGTCCTACCCTTTTCACTGGTACTCTTAGATTTTGACAGACTCCAAGGTTGAGCAAGAGATGGTGATTAGACCCATCCAGGATATGAGATTTTTTTTTAAACTCACAGAAACTTCTAGACTCACAGGCTCAGTATATCTTTCATATATTCAGTTTCATACACAACTGTCATCTGTGATCATCTTTCCATACTGCGCAAAAGACTTCCAATTTTGAATACAGATACAATTTTAGAGAAGGGGATGTTGTTAGCTAGAGTTTCGAACAGGAAGTATTCATGCATGCAAGTGAGTTTGTATGATGGCATACTTTTTAATTAAAAATAAATAAAACTCTCTATGGTCTCTTTTAAGTCCTCAATACATTAAAGATATTGCTTACTTTATCACCCAAATTATTCACACAGATCTCCAGTTAAAATGAAACCTTAGAAATAAGTGGTGGAAAGCACAATTAAGAGCAGAAAATGAATTAAAGAAAATTAAAGAAAATGCATAAAAATAATATACTCACCAAGAAATGTTCTGCTCAAATATAAACAGGTTAGTTTCATTATATAATTGGTGGAGTAATTCCTTTTTTAATAAACACTGGAAATACTGTGTATATATCATTTGGCAAATTGTTATAATTATGTCATTCTTAAGCAGCCAAATAATTAATACAGCATTTTTGTTTCTGTTCTTCCTTGTTTGCCCAACTTTTTCCCCCTTAAGTTTGTAATGGGAAAAGATAATAACTTTATTTTAAAACTCAAGAAATTAAGTGACCTGTAAGAGCTATTTTTTTGATGGTCAGATTAAGGTGAACTTTCTGAATAAAATACAAAATTTCCATCAATATTATTGAAGGTTTGCTGTAATATTATAAGCAATTTCCATGAGAGAATATTTTTTCACCACCTTCTCATCAGAAATTAATATCTGATTCATATAACTGTATACAATACATAATATAATGTAAATAGCTTACATAGTATGCATGTTCTCCACTCATTTTATAATAACTTTTATAGAGTCAATCTAAGAAGATTCAGGATAGTAATAGCTTTTTCTATTTTTCTAATGGTTCATTCTGTATTCTAAGGAAGAGTAACACTATTCATACTCAAGAAACATACTTGTTCTTAATTTATTGATATCAAACACAAAGATAAAGCAAGGCCTTGTGTCCTGATGCTAGAATGTGTATAACAGGAGCATAGGATCATGACATTGGAGCTTAAAGAAGGCTAACTTGAAGATGAGAGAGCACAAGTAATTTGCCTAAGGTCATAACAGAAGTAAGTGCCAGAGCCAGAATTTGAACTAAGACTCTCTAACTTAAGCCAGGTGCACCACAAAGGTAAAATTCCAATTGCTAACCTGCCCTAATGGTAAGAATGACCGAGTATTTCCCCTCCCTTTTCCTCCATTTTCATTTCTCTTGTACTCCAAAATAACCAAGCAACTGAGGTAGATTTTATCAACCTAATATAGAATATACCAATAATATTGAAAACCTGAAGTATTCTAATTCCTTGGGTTCCTAGTGATTCATCACATTGATTCATTAGTTAGTCTGGCTGCATCTGTTAATAGTTCTTCCTTCCCTGTCTTACCTGGCTGTGTTGACTCTGATGTGAATAATCTCTCCGTTTGTGAAAATTGCAATCCATCCATGTTGCCTCCAACAGAATCCCAGGTTTAGATTCCCAGAACTATAAGGAATCTCAAAGACCAGATCAACCCATATCTAAATGAGAATTGCCTGTACTTAGCCAATCAAGAAACATTTATTAAGCACCTACTATGTGCCAGGCACTGTGGTAGGTTCCAGGGATACAAAGAAAAGCAAAAACGACAGTTCTTGCTTTCAAGGAATTCGCTAGTCAAGTAAAATCAACAAACAGTATTTATTAATGGTCTACTCTGTGCTGGGATTGTTACTCCATTTACATTGACTTGTCATCCAGTCTTTTCACGAAACTTTCTAGTGTAACATTTGTGACCTTGTCTGAAAGCCAAATATATTATGTCTTGCTCCTCTCCCATGGTTCTCCAGTACCCTTAAGGGGTTTTGGGGTGTCTAGGCTCTCAGTAAATGTTTCTCCAATGATGATGTTTATCCAAATTATAGGGATGATCCTCTGTACATGAGTTCCATATAGTCACCTGACAGTTGGATTAGGTTTTACAAAGAGCATTTACTTAAAAGATATAATCACAAATATACAAACTTATTGTCCACTATGTGGGGCTTAATCTTTCTCCCCACTTGTATCACCTCTAAAGAGGAAAAGGGGATTAGGTTCATAGTTTATCTTTGTTCCTATACAGCAAATAGTTCTAATTCAAAGTCCAAAACCCTCTGAGACTTGAGTCTCAGGCACCCAGCCTTCTCTGGGCAGCCTGGTTCTCACATCCTGCCTAAATCCTTGCTCTAAAGCTTCCACAGTTTAAACTTCAGTTCTGGCACAGGCACCTCAAATAGAGAAATGAAAATAACACAGAACAGAGACTGCAGACCTCTTTCTTGGAGCTGGGTAAAATACAGGGGGTAAAGTATCTCCCTCTCTCATTTTAATTAATGATGTCCGTGTCGTGAGTAGACTGGAATCTTTACACTCTGGAAGAAACAAGAAAGAGTGCATGAGAAAGAGAATACAAGAAAGAAAGTGACCTAGAAAGGGGCAGACCATATGTATCTCAGTCTGGCTACTTTTAAAGATGGTTGGCATGTTCTGGTCATGTAGCCAATTAAAGGAGGCTACAGTCACCCACATGGTAAGGGATGGAGAGTGTATCCATGTTAGGTGATTTGTGCCTTCCCAGGTAAACCACATTACACCAGCAAAGTAGACCCACTATCTAAGGAAGTAGTTGGATTCCTTTTGGTTAGCCTTGGTAGGAAATACCCCCACCTCCAAATCTAGTTTAAATCTAATTTCACATAATAACTTTCCACTGCTTAAAGACAGCTGTCATCTGAGACTACCCCTCTCAGGTTTTCTGTTCTTTGGGATAAACATCTCTGCTTCCTTCAATCACTCCACCTATGGCATGATTACAAGGTCCATTACTATCTTGGCCATTCTTCTCTGGTTTCTTCAGTGTGTCGTTTTTCTAAAATGTCATGGCTCAATGTGTGTACTATTTTTCAGATGTCATATGACCAGGACAGATGTCTTTCTGCAAAACTGCTAGATCCCTTTTCTTGGACAATTATGGGTGTCAATGCAAATAAGAGGCTTAGGTTTTTTAGCTGCCTTATAAGCATCAGCTACATGGCACAGCAGATAGAGTGCTGGTCCTAGAGTCAGGAAGACTCATCTTCATGAGTTCAAATCTGGCCTCAGAAGCTTACTATCTGTGTGATCCTGGCAATTCACTTAATCCTATTTGCCTTAGTTCCCCATCAGTAAAATAAGCTGGAGAAGGAAATGGCAAACCACTCCAGTGTCTTTGCCGAGAGACCTCCAAATGGGGACATGAAGAGTCAGATATGACTGAAAGAGTGAACAATGGCTGCTCTACATGCTACAGCTTCTTGGAGCTTGGAGCCCATGCATTACAGCAACAATATGACTAGCATTTGTTTGGTCTTTTAAGGTTTAAAAAGTACTTTGTATAAGTTATCTCATTATATCCTTACAATATTTCTGTGAAGTATTTATATATTTTATATTCCTTGTATTGAGTAGGTATTCAAATAAATATTTGTTACTTTAATATTAGTTTTTCTGATTTTACATGAATTTAGACTGACTTCCTCATTTGGTTTAAAATGTATGAAATGGTTATATGACCTAAGAGATAATTCTTTATAACAAAATAACTATTTAAGGAAGCTGAGTGATAACTAGGATAAGGAAAACAGGATTTTGTACTAGGACATAGATATTCACCGTATCTCTTCCCTATACCTCAAGATTCCTTGCTACTTTACATGGTCCTATATAGCAAAATCACCACTCCCTAGGATTCATTGATCCCTCTCCCAGATTTATTTTCCCTAATTTTTTTTTTTAACAACTGACAAAAATTTATGGCTCTATAAGGAACCATAAAGTCTTATCTTTTTTGTAGCATGGATTAACATTCATTCTATTTGAAAACATGAGGAATTCATTTGTATTTTGGGAAGCTAAAAAACTTTGGGAAGCTGAATTCTTCAAACTCTCCTATGAATTCAGTTTTCCATGTTCAAACCCATTGATCTACTTGGAAATGGTAGATTGTTATTTATCCTGCGGATTTTTATCAAGCTGCAGGTCAATCCCCCACCTTGTAAATTATGAAGCAACCAGGAAGATGTCATGAATTAGAATGAACGATTATTAAATAAATATTAGAATATGCTTTTAATGCATTTTCTAGAAATAGAAAAAGATAACAAACCAGTTCTTTGACTCTTCTTTCTTTGGAAGAATTGGAAGATTATGTGGGGAAGTGCAGTTTCCTGACCTGAGTATTCCCTTTCTCACCTCTGTGAATTTGTTAGGTTGTGTCCTAGAGTTAAGTCACTTCCCATTCTCATTTCTGATTATTAAAATCCTTAACTTTTTTTAACCTTATCTCAGGAGCTACATACTCCAGGATACCTTTCCTGATTCCTCTAGTGCTCCGTGTAAATGTTTCTGGTAGAAGAATGTTAAGCATCTTGAATTAAAGGAATTTTATTTCATTTTATTTTTTGACCTTATAACTCTATCACCTAGAAGAGTGATATATATACACTAGGTTTTTTTTTTAATAATGCTTACTGAAATAAATTGAGGCAAATTGCTGGTGGCAGAATGTCACATGGGATAAAAGCTCTTGAATTGCCTCCCTCCCTATTCTTCTTCAAATCTTTCCCATTTCTCAAAGTCTAACTTAGATCAAACTGTTTCCATGCAATTTTCCCTTATCTCTATGGTCCACAGCAGTTCCTCCCCCCTTAGATAACCTAAAACCCCTGTTATCTTTGATATTGATCTAGTACTTGTTTATATATATCTATATCTATATATCTATATCTATATCTATCTATCTATCTATGTATATATATATATACTACTTTATTCCCATACCAATTAATGTAATTACATAATGTTCAGTCTTCTCAATGGAATCAGTCAAAGTAAACTAACTGAATATGTCTTCAAGCAATTTAAAGTATCACAGGGGCTTTGGGTCATTGGACAAAAACAGATAATGCCACACAAGAAATATGTTGTGATTGGCTAAATTAATCAAACACATTTGGGGACCCTATGTTTAACAAAGAAATCAGTTTGGAATCATATATTCCATTAACAAGGCAATTGAGTGGTGATCTGTTTGTCTACCTGTCGACCTGTCTGTCTCTCTGTGTTTCTGTTTTTCTGAGTCTATTTGCTTGTTTGCCTGTCTGTGTGCCTGCCTGCTCTGTCTCTGTCTGTGTCTCTGTCCCTCTATGTCACTGTCTCTCTTTCTCTCCCTGCACTAGACAGACTTTTCAAAAGTGTCCCCAGAGTAGCAGCAGTAGATAGCGGTATCTGCTTTGGGACCTGAGGGACACTGAGCATAGACTTGACACCCTGAGTAAAGTCACCTTAAGGATTGTACAAAAACACTTTAAGGAGGACCCCACAAAGAAAGAAAAAGGACTTACACTATGTAGGAGCTTTGAGTTTTAACCTCTGGTCACACCCTTCCCTGGAACATTGTATGTATAAGGAGGGAGTGTGCCACCAGTTTGGAGAGACTTTTTGAAACAACTCTTTGCTTTACCTGCTTAGTGAATATCTTTTCTAAAGCCGTCTGTCTGATAACCAGTGGGAAGGAAGCATATCAATGAGAATTCACTAACAACAGTACCAGAAAGCCCACAGTTGCTCACAGGTGGTCCTGGAAACTTGGAAGGGGATTGGTAGCAATTACCCTCTGGGATCTGAATTGTCAATGCAAGTAAAAGTTAGCCATGAAAGTAAATAATCGGTAATAACAACAGTTTGCATTATGTCTTGTGTCCTTGGCTAGATAAGTTCAGTGAAGGGATCACTTTATAATCAATATTTTATCTCTTGCAGTTTCTCTCTTAGTATCTACATGTTGCAGGCACAATTAAAAAGATGTGAAAGAGTCAATGAATGAATTACACTAAAACAAAGAGTTGAAGCAGCATGTTGTCTTATTAAGAGACTTAGATTTAGATTTGGTATCATGAAACTTGGATTCAAATCCTGGTGTCCTCTATTTATTTGTAAGATTGTGGACAACTTCTTTTTCCTCTCTGGGTCTCAGTTACATTATCACAAAATAGATTTCTAAGATTTCGTCTTAATAAATCTTATTTGAGGAGACCAGAATCTAGGGAGAGGGGCTTTTTTTTGGCTTTTGTTTCCTAGTACAAGGCTAATGGATAAATTTTTTGTTGAATTGAATATTCCCTTTTCTGAAGTAAGAATAAGTTGTTCTGGTGAATAAAATATAATCAAATCAGTGTCTTATGCTGGAATATTATGTTAATAGGACATCAGAAATAATTACTAACATATATAAAAAAACAAGTGACTGAGGATAAAGGAAGCCTTCAAGCTGAGGTCAAAGGGATCCTTAAATAGAGCTAGGGTCCCCAGAACCCCAGTGCTGTTATATTCCTGAGATAACCATATGAACACTTAATTTCCTTTTCTTTTCCTTTGCCTTTCTTGCTATTGTTCTGATGCTATACAGACTAAAGATAAGCTTCTTTATTATGTATTAAACCCCTTAACATGGGTATAAGAAAGTGAATTTTTACCACTGATAATAGTTAAATATCTATGTCCCAATCTCCCCATCTTTAAAATGTATCTCTAAAGCACTCTCAGTTCAGACCCACTCATGGCTGGAAGTGTTAATTAATCTCTTATAGGGTGGCACTCCCTGGACTTTGTGTTGTTTTCACATCTGACCAAATATAAGTGTTTGAAATCCTGTGTTTGTCCTTTTCAGGTTCACTGCCTGTTCACAATAATATTAATAATAATGAAAATAAAAATCCCTTTTAATTCCCCATTGTAATTCTGAGTTTTAATTAAATCCTCCTCCACCCATATTTTCTACTCCTTCACTTCATCTCAAGAGATATGTTCTGCTAGTATCTTGTTTTTTTTAAAAAAAATAAAACAAGGGACATCTTTCTTATTTTAATCTCTCTCCTTCCTAGTTCTTCTCTACTTGTACTGTTTGGATAAATAACTTCAGCTTGGAGCAGATGATAAACATGGATTAAAAAACAACAAAGGAAGCAAATTGCTTCCTATCTACCAAGTTGCATAATGGAACTAATAACCTCCAGAGACATGCACCTGATTTACAGGGTAGGTTTCCTCCCTGAAGTTAGTCCATTTTGTATTCAGGGCAATGAAAGGAAGGAAACCACCTAGCACTACAGTGTGATCACAATGACATTTAAAACACAGGGCTATGATTAGTCCACAGAGAGAAAGAAGAATGGGAGATAGGACTGTCTTGAGTTATGTAGGTAATACTTCAAATAAATCACTCTGTAGCAATTGTCTAATTGAGTAGAACTGTGCATTGTTGTACACCCACAGGATGCTGTAAAATGCCTGAAAAGATTGGGAAGGCAAAAGCAGTGAGAGGCTCCCAGACCCTTCTACCATGTTCTGTCATTGTGTTTGTACTCTCAGTACCTTGCATAGAACCTCACACAAAGTGCTTTAAGATGCTTGTTGCTTCCAATAATCATTTTCATATAGTTCTTTACATTTACAAAATGACTCACATACAATGTGATTGTAATACCAATTGTGGTAGCAATACATCAAAAGGCCTGGCACTTAATCTCCTGAAGGATCTAAGAAGGAACACAAGACCTGGGTTCTGACTACTTTTCTTTGTTCCACAGCAAAGCTGACATCAGCCAGGCCTTTGTTGGTCCTTTTAATAAAAGGATAATTTATTCGTTGTTTTAGAAAAAAAAAATTACACCTTTGATACTACAATCTCCTAAAGCAAGTAGTGAAATTTTGTAGCTAAAGTACTGAGAAATTAGGTGATTTGCTCAAGGCCATATATTTAGGAGAGGCATTCTGACATCTAAGTCCAAGTGTCTTTCTATAGACTTAAAGAGAAGAAAAATGTTTTCTCTTGATCACATGGCAACTTCCCAGTATAGAGGGTAGGAATTCTAATCCTTTCCTGGATATTTATGGAATCACATGAATCAGTCATATAATTATGTGCTGAATCTCTAGGCACACCTTAGCATTCCAACTGTACACCCGACCATGTCACTCTCCTACTTAATAAATGCCCAGTGCTTCCTTACTACCTCAAGGATAGTATATAAGCTCCTGTCTTTGACATTTAAGGCCCATCCCAATCTGGCACAAACTCACCTTTCATTATTTATTTCATATTGCCCTCCTCCATGAACATTATAGTCCAGCCAAACTCTCTTTCTTATGTCACCTCATACACGACTCTCCATCTCCCACCTCCATACATATGTACTGTCTGTTTCCCGTGTCTGGAATGTACTCCCCCCACAATAATGCCTCTTAGAATTACAAGTTCCTTACATAGCTCGCTCAAATGCCACCTTTTACATAAATCCTGTCATTGCTATCATAAAATGTAACATTTGTTAGAATGCTTCCCGTGTGCCAGGCACTGTGCTAAGCACTTTATAATTATTATCTCATTTGATCCTTACAACAACCCTGGGAGGATAGGTGCTATTATTTTCCCCATTTTACAGATGAGGAAACTGAAGCAAATAGAGATTAAGTGACTTGCCAAGGGTCTCACAGCTAATCAGTATCTGAGGCCATATTTGAACTTGGGTCTTCCTAACTCCAGGTCCTTTGCTCTGTCCACTGCACCACTTAACTACCTCTAGGCATTTGATCCTCTAAGTTTCCAGTGCCTTCACTTCCAAATTACCTTGTATATATTTAGTATCTATTCTGTATTTACTTATATATGTACATATTGGCTCAACAGGATGGTCACCAAGCTTTCTGAGGTCAAGGATTGTTTCACTGTTATCTTGATACCTTTAGCACAGTACAGGCAGACCTCGGAGATAATTGTATTCTAGACTACCACAATAAATTGAATGTCATAATAAAATGAGTCACACGAATTTCTGGTTTCCCAGTGCATATAAAAGATATATTTATACTATACTGTAGTCTATTAAATATGCAATAGTATTATGTCTAAAGCACCTAATATACATACCTTAATTAAAAATACTTTATTGCTAAAAAAGGGCTAAGCAGCATCAGAACCTTTAGTGAGTCATAATCGTTTTTGCTGGTGGATGTTGATGGTTTCGGATTGATCAGGATGCTGGTTGCTAAAGGCTGGCGTGACTGTAGCTATTTCTTAAAATAAAACAACAATAATGTTTGCCTCATCTGTTAACTCTTCCTTTTACTTGAATATGTAGAGGCCATTATAGAATTTTTTAATTGGCCTAATTTCAGTACTGTTGTATCTCAGGCAATGGGGAGGGGGTGGGGCTCAAGAGAGGGAAAGAGACTGGGGAATGGTGGACCAGTCAAGCAGTCAGAATATACATTCCATTTATAGAGTAAGTTCACTGTCCTATATGGGCACAGTATTTGGTGCCCAAAGCAATTACAATAGTAGCATTAAAGAGTACTGAACACCGTAACAAACATAATAATAATGAAAAAATTGAAATATTGTGAGAATTACCAAAATATGACATAGACACATGATATGAGCACAGGCTTTTGGAAATACGATGCTGATAGATTTGCTTAATGCAGGGTTGCCACAGACCTTCAACTTGTAAAAAATGCAATATCTGCAAAGCACAGTAAAATGAAGTATGCCTGTACCTGGCACATAGTAGGTGCTTAATTTTTTTTATTCATTGAATGATCATTTTATTGCCTATTTTGATTTATTGAATATCTGATCAACTGGTTCTTTTCCTACTGTAATTCTTCTGGTTCATTTATAGGTGAAAACCTTAATTTTTTGCCCTCCTATCTCTCTCTGCTCTTTCACCTTTCTTGTTCAGATCTCTCTATGTCCCAACTACCTCCCAACCAACAGCTGATCTTCCTCTTTTTATCTTTTTTACTTTATACTCTGGAATCCATTTTGAAATTGGCAAAAAAAAACCCTGCTTCATCCTAGATCTCTTCTTTTTGTACCTTACTACTTTGTGGCACTCACACAGACCTAATTTTCTCCAGCTGACACCTTACTACCGAGCTCTCTTTTTTAGCACTGCTCGTCCCTTTTCTAAGGTCTCCTAGTGATTGGACCAAGAGTATATTCCCTGCTCTGTTTTGTCACTTGTAGGCCCATTTATATCACCCAGTCATTCTCTGTTTTTTTTTTTCTTCAAGGAATTTGGGACTTTCCTTAATTGCTAAATCTGATAGCTTTTCCTAAGTCCTCCATTTCTTCCCACTTTTATCATTGGCTTTTCTTAGTATTTTTTGCACTTCCACAAGCTATCTCCCATGCTGGGAAAGCATTCCCTCTTCATTTCTGCTTTTCAGATTTCTTATCTTCCTATAACGTTCAAATCAGGTGCCACGTCATCCATAAAACCTTTCTCATTTTTCTCACATTTCTCTCCCAGCTTCATGCATTTATTTGTTTGCATGTCATATCTTCTCTTTAAATGTAAGGTCACTGGGGAGGGACTGCTTATATTTTGTATTTTTATTTCCATTGCCCTACTTAGAGTGCATAGTATTATATCTGGCAAGCTTTATGTGAAGGCCTACTGAATTAAACTGTTTTTTTTTGTTGTTGTTGTTGTTTTGATGTACATACTTTTACCTAAATTTGTCTATTTAATCAAACAATGGCCACCCATATAATGATGTAGCTATAAAGAAAAAAAATCAAATTCCCTGAAGGCATAGGATAATGGCTCTTGGTCTTTCAACCTCTAGGTACATATCTGAAGTGATTATAATTTGTGTCAAGTGCTACTTGAGAGAACAGTACAAATTCTTTTCTCTTTTGCTACATCAGCTTTTAAAGTGTGCCTTTAAAAGCTATGAAGCACATACTTCCCACAGAAGTAAACTCAACAGTCAGCAAGTACCTGATCTCATTGCTGTTCCAGAAGTGGTCCTTCTTTATCAATGTGCAAGGTTCTTCCCCAGTGCATTGAGTAGTGGAAAATATCCAAAGGAGGGCAGTCAAAATGCTGAAGGTCCTCAGACTCATGGTATAGGAGGAATGGTTGCAGGAACTGTGAATGTTTAGCTTGGACGAGTTAGAGGTGACATGAGAGCTGTCCAGAGTCAGTTAGTCGTGGAGGTCTGTCTGATATACTGGATGAGGGAGTGGATCTGAACTAGAAGATATTGGTTCAAATTCCACTTTCATTTTCTATGTGTTTTTGACAAGTCCCTTAGTCTCTCTGGTCTTCATTTTCCTTTAGGTAAAATGAGGATTAAACTAGATGACTTTTAAGCTTTTTACCTGCTCTAAATCTATGATCTCAAGTGTTTGAAAGGCAGCTGAAACACAATACCAAGTGAAGTTTAAAAAAAAAGCAAATCTAATCTTTGATGTGAGGAAACCTTTCCCAACACAAGTCTATGCTAAGGTTCACTGGGCTACCTTGGGAAACAGTGGTGGGTTCCCCTTCACTGGAAGCTTTTAATCAGAAACTGTATGAGTCTTTCTTATTTATGCTGTGTGAGTGAGGCATGGGAATCCTTTGTTTTTCCCTAAGGGTTATTTGGCAGATAGCCACTGAGAAAGTCTGTACTAGGTCTTAAAAGTCTATGCTCATCTTCTTCCTGCAAATACAAGTACATGGATCACCATTAGAATCTTACATTGCTTTTTAGTGAGTTTGTGAGCAATAAAGTTTCAGAATTAAAATCACAGAATCACAAATTTGGTAGCTGAAATTAACCTTTGAAATGATTAGTTTTCTGCCAAAACATACTGCAGATGAAGTAGCCCTTGCTGCTCAGTCGGGTGCTGAATTATCTGATTCAAGTTAAAGGGAGCATTTTGGTAAATGATGATCGGAATTTCTATCAATAGGATCCCTGGAAACAGTAAATTATACGAGTTGATTCAGTGCATTCAAGTTGTTTAGTTCATTCAAATTGTCTAATTAAAAGATTCATCATGGTGTAGTTCTTACAGACCTGGACTTGGAGTTGGAAAGATTTCTACTTTGGACATACCAGGTATTCGACCATGGGCAAGTTATTTTAGTTCTAAGTGCCCTAAGCATATTTCTATGTCTGTGTTGGATTTGTAATCAAGGAATCTAGATTTGAATGCCTTCTCTTCCATTCACTACCTGTGTAACCTTGGGAAAAAGTTTTTCAGGCTTTTAAGGCCTCAGTTTCCTCATCAACAAAATGAGGGAGTTAGATTGTGAGAGGAAGAAATGATATCACAGATCCAGTTTGAAATGTATACAATAAAAATATTGTAAATAGTTTCATTTCTTAAAAATTTATTAAATGGTTGTTTAAAATTTTAAGTAAAATAAAATAACATTATATCTGTTGCAATACAATAAGATTGGACAGATTTGATCCCTATGATCTGTTGAATA
>JAQQSU010002665.1:0-14604 GCA_028627135.1 Pseudochirops cupreus
TGTTGTCTATCTCCCTTTCCCTGCTTTGATCCTTCTTTTCCCCAAAGAAGGAATCTAGAGTTTTGTTGCTGTTCTTACTTTGCTTTCTATGCTTGCTCATGGTTGGCCAGTAACTGATTTTTTAGCTCTGTGGAACTCTGCTTCCAGAGGGGAAAGCTCTGTCCCAAATCACTGGGGTTTTCCCTGCTGCCAGTGCTTTTAGGAGGCTGCTGCAGTCCCCACCAGCTCTGGCTCACTGAAAACACACCCAAGGATCACCACCCAAGACCACAATCCAGATCCAGGCCACTCAACACAAAAGCACTTGGCCTCTGAACAATTGCTTGGCTCCTCTGCAGTCTGCATGCCAGGAGCTCTGAAGCAGCAAGATGGAGGTGGCTGCAGGGCCTCCATTTCTGCACTTCCTTGCCACAGAGGCAGATTGGGCAGACCCACTTATCTCTCCCAATTTTAGCCGAGTTTCACTGACCTTTCACTTAGTCCTTTTATTCTTATGGCTTGATAATTCTGGATACTGCCACAGCTGCCACAAATCTACTGTCCTGAAGCTCTGGCTGTGGCTCGGATCAGCTCATCAGGCAGCCCCCAGGGCCAAGGCACCATTTCAGGCTGGGCTGGTTTCAGCTCCCAGCACTGAGATGGTCCCTCCTAGCCGAGCTGCCTTCAGTGGAAAGTATATTTGTGGTGTGTTTTAGAGCTCTAGAATTTATTTAGAGTCATATTTTATGGATATTTTGAGGTGGCTATGTGGGAGCTGTGGTACCTTGCTGCTCTTACGCCACCATCTTCAATTTTAATAAGTTCCTAAATAGTTCAATTTTAATAAGTTCCTTATGATTTCTTTTTACTGTTTATCTTCTCATGCTTCCCTTTCTTCTTGTATTTCAAAGTCAAATTTTCTATTCAGCTCTGTTTTTTTTTTATCAAGAATGCTTGAAAATCTGCTATTTCATTGAATGACCATGTTTTCCCCTAAATCATTATATTCAATTTTGCTGGGTAGGTGATTCTGTGTTTTAATCTCAAGCACTTTTGATCCCTTAATTTAGAAGCTGCTAGATCTTGTGTTATCCTGACTGTGTTTCCACAGTATTTGAATTATTTCTTCATGACTTCTTATAGTATTTTCTCCTTGACCTGGGAACTCTGAAATTTCACTATAATATTGCTAGGAGTTTTCTTTTTGGGATCTTTTTCAAGAGGTAATTGTTGAATTATTTCAATTTCTATATTGCCCTCTGGGTCTAGAATATCAGGGAAATTTTCCATGAGAATTTCTTGAAACATGGTGTCTAGGCTCTTTTTTTTGATCATGGCTTTCAAGTAGTCCAATAATTTTAAATGATCTCTCCTGGATCTAGTTTCCAGTTGAGTGGTTTTTCAAATGAGATATTTCACATTGCCTTCTATTTTTAAATTTGTTTGGATCTGTATCTTGAGTATCTTGACTTCTCATAATGCCATTAGCTTCCAATTGCTCTAATCTAATTTTGAAGGGATTATTCTCTTCAGTGAGTTTTTGAAATTCCTTTTCCATCTGGTCAGTTTGGGTTTTTAAGGCGTTCTTCTTCTCGTTTGATTTTTGGACCTCTTTTGCCATTTGTGTTTGTCTGCTTTTTTAGTTGTTATTTCCTTCAGCATTTTTTTTGGGGGGGGTCTCCTTTAGCAGGCTGTTGACTCACTTTTCATGATTTTCTTGTACCACTCTCATTTATCTTCCCAATTTTACCTCCACTTCTCTTACTTGATTTTCAAAATCCTTCTTGAGCTCTTCCATAGCCTCTGACCAATTCATATTTTTCTTGGAAGCTTTTGGTGCAGGAGTTCTGACTTTGTTGTCCTCCTGCAATTCCAAGCTTTGATCATTTATGTCCCCCAAAAAGGATTCTATGGTCTGTTTGGGCTTCCTCTGCTTGCTTGTCTTGCTGATTACTTCACTTTTGAGCTCTTTGCCATAGTAGAACTCTGCTTACAAAATGTAGAGAGCTTTGTTCCACATTGCTGGGGTTTTCACAGCTGCTGGAACTATTAGTTTGGTCCCCTCTCTACAGCTCCTACAAACTCTGGCACACTGACCACACATCCCCATACCACTACCCAAGCCTGCAATCTAGATCCAAGGAGGTTAAAGTAAGAGCAATTACCCTCTGAATGGTTTCTTGGTTCCCCTAAAATCTGCAGGCCAGGAGCTCTGGAAGCAGCCATGTGGCAGTAGCTGCAACAGCTGCACTTCTGCCACTTCTCACCCCCAGGGCAGGGGCCACACCAAGTTCTTCCTTAACCCTTCCAACTGAGTTCCCCAATGACCTTTTATTTTCTCTTTGGCATTTATGGGTTGAGAAGTCTGGAAACAACCACAGCTGTTGATGATTCACTCTCCTGAAGTCTGCTCTGACTAGTCAAGGCTGCCCTGAGGCTGGAACCACAGCTTATAGGGGACTGTGCTCAGCTCCCAATGTGTTGACATAGACCTTTCCTGTCTGCCTGCCAGGATGCCTTCAGCAGGAGATTTGTTCCTCTCTGTCACTTTGTGGGTTCTGAAGCTTTAAAATTTGTTTAGCATCATTTTTTTTACAGGTATTGGAAGTGGTTGGAGCCAGAGCCCACATGAAGTTTATGCTTTTACTCTGCCATCTTGGCTACCACTTTGACCTATTTGCTATTTTTCACATAAGTAATACCATCTCCTGATTCTGAGTATTTTCATTGGATATTCCTGGTATTCTTTCACTTCTCATCTTCCATCTCATCTCATCTCTATTCTCACCTTGTACATTTCCCTCTTTGGCATCTTTTTAGTCTTATATATTATTCCATCTCCTTAAAAAGACTTTCTGAATCCTCCTTGATATGACCTTTTTATTATCTCCAGTTTATCATGTATATACATTGCTTTTTAAAAAACAGATATTTGTATGTTGCCTTCTTATTAGAATATAAGCTCCTATAAAATGTGGACTATTTCCCTAGCACTGAACATAGTATGTAGCACACACTAGGTGTTTTATAGGGCCATTTTTCAAAATTATTTTACTCTTGTAATTTCCAGTGACAATGATATATCCTGAATTGCCACTATAAATCCCATTGCTTCCATAAATACCTCCACACAACTCAATAATTTCTTTAATTCTTCTTCATCACTACATTGTCAGAATTAATGCAAGAATTAATGATGAACTTTCTGGTTTTGTCTTTAGACCTTTGTCTATTATAAAATCCATCAGTAAATACCTTTGTTTATATTAGAGATATAAAATGACATTTATCTACTACAAGATACACATATTACATATACATCGACACATATATGTAAGTATATGTATACATACATATATGTACACACAGTCTGCTTGTTTCAAAAAAACTTCTGTAAGGTTTTTACCTATTTGTCACATACTTTATTAATGTCTATCAAACCTTTAAAAAAAAAACATTCTACAGTTGTTTTAGAATGATAGGCCCTATGTTTCATTCAAATTCTGTGCACTTTTAAAGAAGGCTTTTAAAATCTATTATGGCTCAGATTTCTTTTCTGAAAGTGTGCATTAAAACTGCTATTACATGGATGCTAATGATTTTAAAGGTATTATTACTAACGGCTTTTGTTTGGGGACATCATTATGTCTTCTCATGTTCACATCCTTTTTTTTCTATTATATAAATTTAATCTCAGTATGTCTTAGTCTAGAGGCGACCAAAATGCTTTGCCATACCACTTTCAGACATTCTTTCCTTTATAACTCTGCATCCAAGCATAAAGGCTTTGCTCTATAATACAAAACAAGGATTTAACACTTGTTGAGTGCAAAACAAATTTCATATGATTAGGAAAAAAAAAGTTTCATAAAGATAAAGAAGCTATTTAACATACTTTGTAATGATTTCTTATACCTCAATGCATTAAGTGCTTACAATGATATATTTCTGGTCCCTCCCCTCTTTAATTTGAAATCCATGCTTATTTCTACACAGGGGGAATTGTGACATAATCCTGAATTCTCTATTTTTTCCTAAAGCAAAAAGAGAATAAAATTTAATCATTGAAGTTCTCATTGTCTGATCAAAGAAAACATACATATTTTTGCATAAGTAAACATTTCCCTACCACTGTATTCTAGAAGAAACATATTCTGGGATCTTATATGTAGGTTATTTCTTCACCTAATTGAAAAAATAAAACAATATTACTATTATATTGTAAATAGAAGTCAAATTCTATTCAGCTATCCATTTTTATATGGATTTTTTGGTAAAGGAGTGGGATAAAATTTAAATTGAAAATCACAGATTGCATTCTTGCAAGCAGACTGAGTTAACTGGGTCATAACATGTTTTTTTTAATTAATAAACTTGGTAACACATCTATAAAATATGGAGAATAATGCCACTGAGCTCACTTCTTTGTTGTGGGGATAAAAAGAGATGGTTTAGGAAAAGCAGTTTTTAAAGGTTAAAGCAGTGTTTAAATACAACTGCTTCTGCCACTTCCTAAATGGTATGTGGAAAATAGAAAAGAATACATTATTAACATTTCCATGATTTTCTCTTCAAAATACAAAAATATTTTATGCTTTTGGCAAATACTGGATGTAAATATCAATTTATGATTGAATTTTGCAATGAATGAAGTAATAGTAGTGTCTTATTGATTAATGTTGAATATATTTTTCTTTTTCTTTTAAACCAGACATGAAGGAAGGACAGATTTTATTCTATTCCAAAAACCTGCTGATGTTTATTTTCTTGCTCATGCTCATATCCTGTTAATGTTTTTATGGATATATTTTCAAAATGTACCTATGAGCAAGGATAGTACTTAACATGTAAACAAGGGGGTAAGTCATCAATAATTTGGAGAGTTACTTACCTTAATCTTCACAGCACTTCACAAAAGCCATTTTGGTATGAGAGAGTTTAAAGATAAGTTCTAGTAACAAAATTTCTCATCTATAAAGGATTGAACACAAGGCAATTCAATGTATGATTTTTGTAGACCTGACTCTTGATGGTGCCACTAAAGATATATACAAAATGCATCTTCAAATATCTGACCTGTTAAATAAGATCATTTAGTGTTGTCTAATTTAAGAAAGGGGAATGTATACAAATAATTTTAGTTTCAGTGTAGTCATCTATGAGCTGTCTTGTTGGATGACAAGAAGCCAATTCGATTGGCTGATTCCAATATTCAATGTTAGTTGGAAACAACAAAATACTATCACCTGCTTATACAAGGCCATCTAAGCTTCTGAATTCTATGTAGGGGAAGGAAATAGAATTTGTATCCTATCACCATATTTATATACAAGTAGAAATTCAAAGGACTCTAAGATATATTCAAATATGGGTATGTTTTCTGTTAAAATGCCAATCCCACTTACTCTGATTTTAGCAATAATATCATCATAAACTGTGAAGAAGCACAAGTAGCTTGGGTCTATGCCAAGTCCATAAAGTTTGATTCATAGATGACCCTTACCTTCAGAGTCAGTGATAAATAGACATTAAAAGTTTTACTTTGTTATTAACTGTTTTCTCAATACATAAATCAGCACTGCTCAATAATGGAATAGAGGTGCTTAAAACTTGATTGTTCATTGGAGATATTTGAATACAAGTCTCAATCCTGAAACGTATTGATGAAGAAATCTTTGAGATGTCTGCTAATATAATTGATCTATAATTTAGACAATTCAGAGTGTTTTTCTTTGTAAAGATTTAGACAAAAAATGTTATGTCTAATTTAAAATTGTATATGTGGATATAATTTAATGAGTTTTTCTTTTTTCCCAGACTGAAAGCCATCAAACAGGGTAGATTCTGAACACTTTTGGCAAGAAGAGATCTCTAGGTGCCTTTTTCAATACTAGATGATTGATCAAATTTCATATAGCATATTATTTCTATCTCTCATGCTGTTGTCATATTTTTTTTTGTATTGTACTCACATATATGTCAAGTCTGACTAAACTATAAACTTCCTCAGGATAGAGAATATGTGCTAGCATTGTACTCCAAGACTGAAGGTCTGCTTTCACATTCCAGGTCTGCAGTTTGTTAGCTGAATAATCATGAACAGATAGCTTAACTTCTCCAAATTTCAGATTCTCCATTTGTAAAATAAAATGGGCATTCTCTTTGGATTAATTGTTTTGCGTGTTTGTTGTGTTTACATGAGATCAATTGGTTTTATTCTAAAGTATTAAAAAGATTTAAGCTATTATAAAACTATGTATCTGCCATGCAATTAAGTTTAATTAAATTAAAGAATAATTAGAACATATGCACATTAAAATGCTGAATATTAATCAAAGGGTTTTTTTTAGCATGAATTAGCTTTTGATTTCCTACTAAACGTAAAAATGAAATAATAAAAGAACCAGAAACCATATACTAAGGAAAAATAATTTTCCAAAGTTAAGGAAAAACATAAAAAAGATAGATATAAATCTAGATGTAGATAGATATACCTATAGGTAGATAGATTTAAGTACACAAAAATATATCTATCTGTAGATAGATCATATCTATTTGTAGTTATCTCTATATCTATCTATCTATCTAGGGGGAGAAGAAAGGAAGGAAGAGACAAAAAAGAAAAGGAAAAGAAAGAATAAGCACCATTTAAGAAGACTGCATAAGTCAGAAATATCTTTGTTTTCTATCATGCTGCACTTATTTCACTTTCTTCATTATGCTTCAGGCAGCTCTTCATCCTGGAAGCTTGCTTTAGCCCTTTAATCTAAAGGTACTAAGATTAGGATGTACCATTGCCCCTGGGATGCATTCCTCTAATTATAAGTTTGATTGGAGGAAAGTTTCCAGGCCTTTCTTCTCTTGGTTGTGTGCCAAGTTATATTGGTAATGGAATTTGGAGATGCCCCTGTATTGGCTTGGTTTTTGGGTTGAATGTTAAAACCCAGAGCTTGTGAATCCCATTTGTGGGATGGACTTGGTGAGGTGAAGAGAGATGGCTGAAGTAGGAGGAGCCATGAATCGGGAGAGAGGCCCAGGCCTAGAGAAGGCCAGAAGGACTTTGGGAAAGCAGTATCCAGTACTGTGGAGCCTGAGTTGCTGAGAGAAAGATTGCTGAGAGCCCATTGGAACTGCCCAGGACTTTTGAGAACTGCTACCTGGAACTGCCAAGGACTGAGGAGGCATGGCTGTGATGCCTGTATTTTGTCTGTCTGTTTGGATGTTGTTTTGCTAGATTCACCTGATGGTGAAGGGTAGTGCTGCTGTTGTAGAGGTAATGGAACCTGGCTGTTGGTTCAGAAGCCCAGAAGGAGGATTTTCTTGTGATACCTGCATAGAAATCCTGGAAGAGGGCCTTGCTGATGTTTTCAGGGGTTCTGGGACTGTTCTACCAGCAGAGAATGACTTGATGAGGACATTGGCTATGGGTTTGTTGAGCCTTGTCTCCCCAGGAACTGAGATTGCTGAGGGCTTGTCTCAAGTGAAAAGGAAAGAAGGCCCTTTCCTTGGGTATTCAATGCTGAGCTTAATCTTGTTGTAACTTAAGGGTGGATGGCCTTTTGTGCTCTCCTGCCCCTTTTGAGATTCAGGGGTGGGAAGCCTTTGAGTGATTGACCAAATGAATGTACTTTGTTTATGATTAGAGACTAATCTCCATTTGAGAAGAGACTTTTGACTGACTAAATGAATGTACTGTCTAGGGGTGGGGTAGTACCTGGATTGAATTGAGAACTTACTTGCTAAAGGAACAAGTTACACTGTATTTTGACTTTTTCTGTTCTGTGAATGTTTGCTGAATAAATGGGGTTTGCTATGCTGGTAATTTGAACCTTGGGAGTTGCCTTTGCTTGGCATTACACAGGTTGAACTCAGGCTGGGTTCCTTACCACTCCCCTTTGTACCTTCCTTGTATGTATTATCTTCCCAATTAGAACATAAGCTCTTTGGTAGCAAAACTTACATTTATTTCTTTGTTTGCTTGTTTGATTAGGTAGTTTGTTTCCTGTGCTTGTCAGAGTGTCTGACACATTGTTAAGAGCTTAATAAATGTTATTAGACTGAATGTCTCAATAAATAAAAACACTTTCTTTTATTGTTTAGTACATGTTTGGAGGGCAGCAACATGACACAGTGGAAAGAGCCCTGATCCTGGAATCAGGAAGACTCATCTTCAGGAATTCAAATGCAGCCTCAAACACTTACTACCTGCATGAGCCTGGTCAAGTCACTGAGCCCTGTTTGCCTGAGTTCCTCATCTATAAAATGAGCTACAGGAGGAAATGGGAAACCACTCCAGTATCTTTGCCAAGAAAATCTCACATGTAGTCATAACTGAAATCACTCGACAACAATAATATGTTCTTAGAACAATGGCACAGAGGATGCACATAGATGATGGGACCATAATGAGAAAAGGAAGACATGACCTAATCTCTGAGTTCAGATTCTAAATGTGTGAGATAGACAACATTTTTTTTCTTTTTCTGGTGAGTAAGAAGTTGAGGAATTCTAAATCCAACAGGAGAAGGGCTGGAAATGGATCTATGTATACATACATCTTGGTCATGGTATTTGGTTTAGCAAAGGAGAAGTAGAAAGGTTCTCCTTCAAAGCCAAATTATCAGCTTAAAGGACATTTAAAAATGACAACAAAGGACAGAAGGGCAAGTATTATTTATAGATAGTGTCACTGGATCAAACAGGGCAGAGAATTCAAGAGTAACCACCAGATATATTCCAACAGGTATAGTGTCACTGGATCAAACAGAGTAGAGAGTTCAAGAGTAACCACCAGATACATACTAACAGGTATATTACATGGAGATATAGAGTGGTTAGAGAGGTTTGTTGGTAGGATTAATATAAAATAATCTTTTATTTCTTCATGAAGAATTAGACTAAGGACTAAGCTTTGGATGTTACTCAGTTTATCTTGAAGTAATGTAAATTGTGGAGGGTACCATCATCCTCCCAGTTGGTCAAACTGTCATCATCATCTCCTAATTCTGTTGCACACTATATCTAATCAATTGTCAAATACTGTCTACCTATCCATCAAATCCCTTATATGTCCCCTTTTCTATGCTGATACTCCCATTACTCTAAGGGAGGTCCATACAACCTCATGTCTAACCATTTTGTCCCCATACTCAATAAAGTTCAGTGGCAGCCTATTCTGGGATCAGATATAAAATCCTGATATTTAAAATATTTCACAATCACTACACTTTTTTTAGTCCTCAGTAGAGATCTCTAGGTGAGGGATGGATTGTCATACTGAAGATACTATAAAAGTGATTTTTGTTGTTGTTGTTTACGTAAAATAAAACAAACAAACAAAGTTGTCACTTCCCTCAAAACTCTGTGAGTCTAGTCAAATCTCTAAAGAGTCTTTCATTTTACCTTCTATATACATTTTCCTCCTTTCCTTTGAGACATTGGACCTCTAGTTCCCCACGTTTAAAATGGAGTGAATCAACCCATGTATATTCCCTTAAAATCAAATAGAAAGGGAACCTCCCATGAACAATAAGAGCTACCTTTCCTATTTCAGGAGGGTAGCAGAAGGCAGTGTTCTTACCTATTTATTCTTGGATTCTGCAAAACAGAATTTCTTGCATTGGGTCTTTCCACTATGTCCTCTCCAATTCAAGTCTGGGGTGTCTATATTTTTTACTGTTGCAATTTAGCTTTGCTTCAGTGTCCTCCAATTAATAGCTCTATTATATTTATAATACTCTCTATCCAGCATTGAGATATGCCATTCCTTACAGATAGTATAAAATTATATTCCATCTTTCTATACAACTTGTTCCTAAATTCATTTTTTAGGAGAAGGCAGACCTACAGACAGGGAGCAAAAATGCTATTGAATCGTTTCTCAATCGTTACACTCATTCTTTCTAAGTTCACAGTACCTTGGTATGGAGAGATGACATCTCTATCAACTGTACAATAACCTACTGATTGCTAACAAAGCTGAAGTGTTAAACACATGGGTATCTTGTTGATATACCATATTCTGTAGTGCCATGTAAAATACATGCTCAAAGGCTATACGTATAATTAGTCTTATTTCATTTGGTATTTCTGTTCAATAATTAGGTAACTGAATGTGTTTCTCATTAAAAAAAACAAGATCTTATGTTTGAGAAAAAAGTGAACTTTATATAATTCAATTACACAGAGACTGAAGTTGTATAACTCATGCTTTAAATATCCAAGAAAGAATCAAATTAAGTGATGATACTAATGAAATATTTTTGAGATGTCAAATGAATGGTATCTTCTTACTAAATGACTTATTATGAATTTTAAATGACTGGAATAATCGGGCGTTATGCCAAAGTCAAAATCCTTATTTTATGAAGCTAGTATAGATCATTTTTAGGGCAAAAGACTTTCAGTGGTTTCATTTTTTAATAATAATTTATTTTCCCATTATATTTCAAGACAAATCTTTATCATTTATTTATATAAGATTTTGAGTTTCAAATTTTTCTCCCTCCTGTCTTCTGAAAATGGTAGGCAATTTGATATAGTTTATATGTGTGAACTCATGTAAAACACATTTCCATATTAGTCATAGTTGTGAAAGAACAGATAAAAAGGAAAATAAAATATGAAAAAGAATAAAGCAAGTGAAAAAATATGCTTTGATGTGTATTCAGAGTCTCATCAATTCTTTATCTGGATATGGATAGCATTTCCTCTTGTAAGTCCTTGGTACTTGTCTTTGATCATTGTGTTTCTGAGAAGAACTGTATCATTCATACTTTGTCATCAGAAAATGTTGCTTATACTGTGTATGATGTTCTCCTGGTTCTGCTCTTTTCACCTAGCATCAGTTCATGTAAATCTTCCCAATTTTTTTTCTAAAATCTGCCTGCTTATCATTTCTTATTTCACTGTAGTACAACATTACATTCATACACCACACTTGTTCAGCTATTCCTCAAGTGATGGGTATCCCCTTAGTTTTCAATATTTTGCCACTATGAAAAGGCAGCTGTAAATATTTTTGCCTTTTGTCATCTTGTTGGGATATAGTTCTAGACGGGGCATTTCTGGATCAAAGGGTATGCACCATTTAATAGCCCTTTAGGCATAGTTCCAAATTGCTCTCTAGAATGTTTAGATTGGTTCACAACTCCATCAATGATGCAATAGTGTTCCAATTTTTCTACATCCTCTACAACATTTATCATTTTCCTTTTTTTTTGGTGATATTAGCCAATCTGGTAGGTGGAAGGTGGTACTTTAGAGTTGCTTTAATTTGCATTTCTCTGATCAAGTGTCTTAGAATACTTCTTCATATACCTGGAGATAGTTTCAATTTCTTCATTTGAAAAGTGGCTGCTCATATCTTTTGACCATTTATCAATTGAGGAATGACTTGTGGTCTTATGAATTTACACACACACACACACATACATACATACATACATACATATATATATATATACACACACACACACATATTATATATATACATATATATACATACATACATATATACATATATATACACATATATACATATACATATACATACATACATATATATATATATATACATATATGTATACACACACACACACACACACACACACACACACACACACACACACACCCTGAAGCTCCCTGGGCTAACAGGAACAGTAAAAATCTTCCTTTGCTTCAGAAACCAAATTACCCTCAGGAAAAATGACCACCTCTTCCTTATCTATTATATCTAGAACTCATGGTTCATTCTTCAGATAGCTCTTTCTTACCTATTTAACTTGTATCATAAGAGGCTCAAAGATGACAGTCTTGTGATATACCATGATGAACTTATGGTTAAGTATATGTACTCTGGAATTTAACTTAAAATAGTAAACATACTCATTAATTGGCATGCTATTACCTTGTCCAAATCCTAAGACAGATAGTCAAAATTTCATATTCTCAGTGAGTTTGGTTCCCATATTCTCAATCACCCTCTTCACATTCACAGAAAAACTCATATAATTTCTTCATACAACCAATTGGAATTGTAGAAACAATGAATGGCTTGGAATTAGGATGGATCTTACTTCAAATCCTTCCCAGAAATTCACAAGCTATGTGAACATGGGCAAGTCATTTTTCAT
This sequence comes from Pseudochirops cupreus, assembly GCA_028627135.1. Lineage (NCBI taxonomy): Eukaryota > Metazoa > Chordata > Mammalia > Diprotodontia > Pseudocheiridae > Pseudochirops > Pseudochirops cupreus. Next base: position 12,114 of record JAQQSU010002665.1, read on the forward strand.
CTATCCTAGCTTGTTTTTCATGATCTGTAAAACTGAAATTGTAATACCACTATGTTCCAGGAGTGTGATGAAACCTTGCAAACCTTAAAATGTTATACAAAAGCTAGTTATTGTTGTTGTGGTGGTGGTGTTTGTTAACAATTTTTCAAGTAGCATAGAGATTGGAAGTGAATGCTAAGAGAAATTCAGATTCCCAAATTAGGCCTTTCAACTGACAGTTAAGATGGTCAATTAAAAGAATATATACAAACACACACATACACACACACACACACACACACACACACACACATATATACACATGTCCCTTATGAGTGGGAAAAACAGGGTGTAAGTACTTAAGTAACGAATCGGAAAAGAGCTTCTATATTGGAGACATGGAGTGTTGAAGAGTTTGTGAACTGACTTGGTACATCTCATCAGTGTCAGGTCTCTTGATCACTCATTCAACTCCTCCCAGCTTGGTATTGCCAGAATGTGTTCTTCATCTCAATTCTCTGCTTCTTCCTGCCTGAGTATCATTGAGAACAGGGAGTAGTCCAGGGAAGTAAATGCGAAGTAGTGGTTCTCCTCTGTTTTCATTCTAATTTGTTGTGTAGGATGCTCTATACCAAACTCTTGACTTCACTGTGGCAGCCTTTCTTCTCCCAAGCCACTGAGAGCTGGAGGAACTTGGAAACTTCATGAAGTAGAGGCTGCAGAACTGGATGTGGAGTCAGAAAGGATCAACTCTTGCCTCATCTATTTATTGGCTGGTGGTTATTGGCAAATGACTCCCATTTCCTTATCTATAAAATGAGGGGTTCAGAAAGCTTGGCTTTTGTGGCCCCTTCCTACTTCAAATTTATTACACCATAACCTTGCAGTGTTTGCACCCTCTAGGATTTTAGAACTGTGAGGAATGAAAAGTACAAGAGATAAAATTTCTAATTAATAATTTATTAATTATGACTAGCAAATAATTAATAAAATGAGAACTTTTAAATACCCTTGGAAGAGTGGGTGTTCCAGACAGGCAGAAATCAATTCTTATTGTTTAACAATTAATGAGAGAATGAATATTCTCATAACGGGCTATGTATGTGATTTTGATTATGTCACTCTTGGAAATAGACTCATCTTTACCTGGATCACCCTGGCATCAGGGCAATAGAGACAAAGGATCTATTCTCCACCCATTTTTACCTGAGAGGAACAATGGTGGACTTGAAGTAAGAATGACATATAGATAACAGAGTCTTTACCCTATAATCAAAACTAAGCTTTTCCAGTTGGATGGGGTCCTTCCCAAGATTAAGGAGAATCTTAATCCAATTTTATCATCACCCCTGTCCTTCCAAGGCTGCTCTGACCTACAGGGGGTAGTTGTTAAATGAAGAAATAGAAAGCGAAAAAAAAAACTGGATCCCCCTATATCTGTAATTGGTTATTAATTATTTTTATTACTCCTCTTACTCTTTCTGGCTTATAGTGATGTGTTACTGAGGAGATAGAATGGAAAAGGCAACAAGGATTGGGACAACAATGTCAGGGAAAGGATTGTATGAGTATACCACAGACAAATTTCACTTACTTCTCAATTTTGTCTAGAATATGTCCAAGTGATATGTTTAATCATACACATATTTTTGTGTATTTTTGCGTATGTCTATACTTGTGTTTATCTATCTATCTTCATAACAATCATTCATTAGTGACCTTCAGAGCATGGAAAACTTGGTATCCAATTTTTTAAGGTCAGGATACCATAATGAAGACAAAAGTCAGCTTGAGTTAGGTCCATCACTAGCATCTCCAACCTCCAACACCTAAAAACAATGTAAGCCAGGTCATGTTGAAACATCCCTGAGACAGTTAGAGTTAACTTTGCCTCATAGTTAAATTGATCTAAAACACAGCTGTGGCCCCTGTGGTCAACAAGTATCTAAGAATTCCTCTATGTATTAAGCAGAATCCACTTGAGACACTGCAGAACATCTTTGTGGGATACTTTTACCTAGTATGCTAGCAATCATTTTAAGGAAGCTTGAGGGAAGCTGTGCTTATATGTACCTGTGCTTAATAAAATAAAGGTTTATTTGATCCTTTGGGTCCCGAGTTAACCATTGCATCAGACATGGAACCATTCCTAGGACATAAAAAAAACAAACAAACAAAAAACAACCTCATAAGTCAGAAAGACAGTTGCTTTTTTGGTTTCCTTCTATCTAGGAAATTATAATGATAACTTTCATGACCATAGACTATTTATCTTAGCTGGAGACATAAGCAAAATGGATCTATACAGCATGGATGCTCGTTGATAAGTGTTGCTCTGTGCTCTGAATATTTTAGCTTTCGTTCAAAACAAAACAAAACAAACAAACAAAAACAATCCCCTCCCTGGGTAAATCTATTTCATAAATTAATATATACATTTTCATCCTTTAAATGTTTTGCAGTTAGAGAGCTATGTTTATTATGGTGCTTTGGTGCACTGATAGGTGGATAA
>JAQQSU010002666.1:0-14603 GCA_028627135.1 Pseudochirops cupreus
CTTCTTCGAGAACAAAGAACCAAAAACAGCAACAGGATGAGATGGAGTTACAGGAGATTATTAGAATCCAATAAAGGGATTTCATAATTCTTGACCCCAAAGTAGCACACTAGGTGGCAAGATCAAGGGTGTGACCATCCCTAATTTGAGTAGAAGTAGAAAAGAGGAGTGAGTCATGAGAATTAAGCAGAATGAAGAAGGGGGAGGTTAGGATGCTTGAGTGAACATCAACATGCATGTTGAAGTTCACTAGTATAAGGAAGGGAGTTAGGGTGGAGATGAAAACTATGGGTACCAGGCACTGAACTCATTGAGAAAAGAGGGAAAATGACTTGAGGACCAGTAGATGAAGAAAGAATTGATTGTATATTCTGAGGGAAGCTACAAAGCTGGAGTATAGTTTTTCATCTTAAGGATTCAGAAAATTTTTACAAAACATGTTTTATGTATTAACAACCTAAACCATTCTTTCATGGTCCATTGAACGCTGTGAAGCTGCCAATGACCGAAATGTTCATGTAACTCATTTGAGTCTCACTGAACACAGGCCAAAAGATGTAGGATGAAGAATAGAAGCTGAAATAAGCTTTCAGCCAGACCCTACTTGCTTGGCTAGCGAAAAATTTAATCTTACCTTGTAGGCCTACTCCTAGAAAAACAAAACAAAACATATGCTTCTGGTTAAAAGAATTTCCAATGTTGTAAAGTACTTCATATTCCTCAAAGCACTTTGACATGTGCTGGCTCATTTTTTTCCTTCCCAGTAGTCCTTTGAGATAGTCCTAGCTCACTTTTATAGATAAGGAAGCTAAGACTCAGAAACATTAAATGACTTTTCCAAAGAAACAGCTAGTTTGCCAAAAACTGGGATTAGAATCAAGGCGTTTCAACTCCAGTTCAAAGTCGATTGAATTCAATTTCACAGACATTTATTAAATTCTTTCCATCTATGAGGCACAATTGTGCTAGGTGCTGGGGATGTCAACATGGCAAAAAAAAAAAATACACATTGGGACAACTGGAGATGGCCCCAGGTGAAGTGGAAGACCTTGGCCTTTTAAATCTAAGGTCTTTTTCAGGTCTCAGTTTGACTGAGGCAACTGAGGCATTGCCCTCAAGGAGATTGAGGCAAACTGTAGGTTCATAGAGAAGAAAAAAAAGAAGCATTGGCCAAAGACAACAGTTCACTAGTTATTATTTCATGTTCAAGATGACAACTTCTTAATAAAAAAAAAGATGCACATTTAAAAATATTACTTCATGCAAACTACTTGGTCTCTCTCCTTTTTGTTTTGTTTTGTTTCTTCTTTCTTCTTGTTTGTTCCATTGGTTAGAATCCCTCTTTACAATTTGACTAATGTTTAACGTGAAGGTATATGTAGAATTTATATTGGATTGCATGCTGCCATGGGGGGAGACGGGAAGAGAGGGAAAGGGAGAAAATTTGGAACTCTAGAGATTGTGGAACTGAATGTTGTCAACTAAAAGTAAATATATATGTATTTTTAATATTCCTTCATGGTCCTGATGAGTGGTTACAAGTTAACCTGGCTACTTCCTGGTTACTCATCTAAACAAAAGGTAGTTAAAACTGAGGCCATGTTCTTCTGTACCTGGCACTCTTCCAAATCTCTCAGGTCTTTGTTTCTAAGATTGTTGTAAACAGCTTCATCTCTTCTTATGAACAGATTCACCCCACCTTCACTCGTTCCAGATTTAATTTACCTGGATCTTTGTTTAGTGTTATTGTCACTATCTCATACTGCCTTGTGATCAATCAATCTAGCAACGAGAATTTTTTTAAGTGCCTACTATCTTTCCTACAAAACTCGCTTCTCTTTAGAATTTATAAATAGGCAGAACACTTATAAATTGCTTTCTCTATGACAGACACCATGCTAGATGCTGAAGATACAAACCCAAAAATGAAATTGTCTCTCTCCTCAGGGAATTTACATTCTATCAAGGAAAACAGTACAAAAGAAATAAGGTAATTTGTGAGGAGGGGAAGGTACTGGTAGCTGGATCAGAAGAAAGCCTCATGTAGGAAATGACATATGAGCTGAAATCTGAAGGAATCTGAGGAGGTCTAGGTGAAAAGGAACTATAGTCCAGGCAAAGTAGCATCCTATGCAAAAGCATAAAGATAGGATATAGAATGTGAAATATAGCAGGCAGGCCAGATTAATAGGACTATAGAATGTGGAAGGGAGGACAATATAATAAATCAGGAAAAGAGGTTGAAGTCAGATTATGAGGGGGACTAGCAAGGCAAAATCTTGTCTATCAGAGCCAGAGGACCCAGCAGTGGGCTCCAAGGTTCTTGTAGGTAAGAGATGGGAGATAGTGATCCAATTAGGGAAAGCATGGTGGGGAAGAGGGTACCATGATTCTTCCAGTCACTCAGTTATACAACCTTGGAATCATCCTCTTAAATGCTCCCTCTCCTCACATCCACGTCAAATGTCAAATCTTCCCATTTTGACCTCAACTCCCTCTCTCTCCAGCTTGCCTTTATTATTTGGCTTGTCTCATTAGAATGTAAACTCCTTGAAGGAAGAGAATGCATTGCTTGGTTGTATTTGGATGCCCAGGATTTAATTCAGTGCTTGGAGTATAGAAAGCACTTAATAAATGATCTATCTATAATGTCTAAAATAAATTCTGAAGAGGAGCAGGTTTTGTGGGGAAGATAATAAGCTCTGTTTTGGACATGTTGAATTTAAGATGCCTATGATAATTTCATTTAAATATCCAACAGGCACTTCATAATGAAGACTAAAACCCAGGACACAGCTAGATGGTACAGTGAAAACCTAGAGTCAGGAGGACTCATCTTCCTGAGTTCAAATTTGGCCTCAGACACTTATTAGCTGTGTGCCCCTGGGCAAGTCACTTAACCCTGTTTGTCTCAGTTTTCTTGTCTGTAAAATTAGTTGGAGAAGGAAATGGCAAAGCACTCCAATATCTTTGCCAAGAAAACTCCAAATAGGGTCACAGAGAGTTGGACATGACTGAAACAACAGCAACAAGAACAAGAACCCAGGAAAGAAAAGGGCTAGATATATAGATCTGGAAGTTAGAGTAAGCTTCAGAAACAATAATTAAGCCTATGGGAGCCAATAAGGAGAGACAGAAAGACACACGGAATAGTACACATAGTGCAAAAAGAGAAGAGGACCAGGATAAAGCCTTGGGGGAAGCTATAATTAAAGGGCAGGATATGGGTGACAATCCATGAGGGAGCAGCCAGAAAGGTAAAAGAAGAACAGAAAGAGAGTCATTTCATAAAACTGAAAGAGGAGAGAATATCCTGGAAGAGAAGGTGGTCAATAATGTTGAATGTTGCAAAGAGATGAAGAAAGAAGGGAATTGAGAAATGATGATTAAATCTGGCAGTTAAGAGATCACTGATAACTGGTGAGTGAAAATAATGAAACCAATCACAGTTCAAAGGACTCTTGATGAAACATGTTATCCACCTCCAGATAGAGAGCTGATGGGACTTAGAGGGCAGATTGAGTAATATGTATCTATCTGTCTGTCTGTTTATCTGTCTATCCATCCAACCATCTATCTATCTATCATCTATCTATCTATCTATCCATCCATCCATCCATCCATCCGACCATCCATCCATCCATCTATCCATCTATCTATCTGTCTATCTATCCATCTATCTATCTATCTATCTATCTATCTATCTATCTATCTATCTATCTACCTATCCATCTGTTTGTCTGTCTGTCTGTGTATCTACCATCTGTTAAACCAATTGATTAATGGCATCAATGAAGCCAAGACCACATTACTACTCTTGGAAAATACTCAAGGAAGGCTGTCTGAATCATTTTGCATCATGAGCTTTTAAAAAAAAAAAACAGGAGAAAAGATGACCAGAGGTAGCAGCACAACGCAAATTCTCAAGTGCCAAGTCTCCCTTGGTGCTATGTATAACACCAAGCACCCACTGGTTCATTAAATAGTGAATAAACCCTTCTTTACAACTGTCAGTAAAGGCACCCTATGAAACAATGGAATGCAGTTGTGGATCATGAACCAGTTAAGCAAATAGCAGTCACTAAAAATAGTCAGACCAGTGTGTATTTAAGGTGGAAATTATTGTCACTTACCCATCAACCTTTCAACCCTATTTCTTTACAAAAGAGCTCTCAGCAGGGTCACCTACAAAAACAATGCATGACCCCACCATGTAAATTTAATGATCACAAGCACATTTGCTGAACAAAGATTTCCAGGAGTATTCTGTGTGAAATTAAGAAAAAAAAAGAATTAGATTTTTCTCCTGATTAGAAGTTTAGTTAAGTTGACAGTTCCCACCCTCTCCTCCATCGGTCCAGAAAAAAAAATGCTGGGCTGAGGGAAAAAAGAACTATTGGATTTTAGATTTCATTTTATCTGAACCCTTGTTTTAGGGCACACCCATGGCAAGACGAGCAAAATGTCACTACAAATATAGAGATTTTTCAGTGAAAATGCTCAGAGAGGACAAAATGTGAATTTGCTCCAAATAAGGACATTTTCTTAGTTAAAAACTGTCTTTTTAATGGAATCTTAAAATAATAAAATAAAAATGCATTTAAAAAAATGAATCTAAGTTGAGATTTTTGCTGACTTTGCCAGAAGTAAAAATTCTTCTTGGAAGAGTCTGTTTTATACGTAGTTTATGCAGTGATTTGATGAATTAAAAAATATAATGTGTGCTTATTTTTAATCCATTACTTGGGTTTCTTCATCCAGTGTTCACATCACTCACTCCTCTGGACTGACCTCTCCGCACCAGTATTAGAGACAGCTCCAGAAGAGTCATTCAACCTGTACATGATGTACTTGAGAAACATTCTTCCACTGATAGAGCTTTTCTGAAAAACTCTTCCAGGAATAAGATAAATTTTTTCACTTGGTACCCAACAAACAAACAAACAAATAAAGAAAACATAGGGGAAAATTTCCCCGGTTATGTCATGGGTGTGAAGATTTTCATATAGCTTTCCTCTCCCAAAGCTGCCTGGCATTGCTGCTGCCAAACCTTGTCCAGATGTTTTACATCAGTCATTGACAATGATGATCACCTCTCAGGACTAGCTGGCTGAATTTCAGCTCTAGTTGCACCAGAATTTTCTTTAACTCAATACCTCCAAGACTGAATTCACAATGGTCCTGAAAGTTCTGTACCACTGTTTCCAGAACCGATTTCTTTCCTTCAACAAACTCCAGAATTTTTCTCTTGCTAAGTCTATCTGCAGAATGCTTAAGTACCTTGTCAAGTATTAGAAATAGCTGGCAACAATAAAGTTGCCGATAACATTAGTTGCAAAAAAAAATGCCATTCCAAATCTCTGTGTGTTGATTAGATCGAGGTTTCTTCTCTGAAGCCTGTCTTAAATTCAAGGATCACTTTTACAACTTCAAAAGCTTGAGATCATTTATAGATTGGTCCATTTGGTCACAGATAGAGTGGTCTGGTCATTTACCCACCCCCCTCTTCCTTAATTTCAAGGCTATATGAGGGCACTGAGTAAATGTAGAGACTTCAATAATTCTGTGTAGGAGACTTTTGGACATTCATTTTGGTCATAAGATTTTTTTTTCCTGTTTCTTCATCATCATTATTGGTTGTCCGGTGACCTCAAAACAGATTATGTTGTACTAGAAATCACCTATTTTTTTTTCCCTTTGAAGTTGATACAAAAGTGCCCTAAGGGTAGAAATATTCTTTCCCTGGTTTCTTCTCTAACCTGAAGGGGCCCTAAAGTCTCTTCCTTTATTTCGAAACCTCATAAAATTTCCCCCTTATCCTGGACCATAAAATTCCTTGTCTCCCCCCAGCCTGGGTCATAACATTTCCCCTGTTTCCCTTATCTTGTGTCATTCATCTTCCTCATCCTGCCCCTAAATCTCTAACCCCCATTAAAAAGCCTAAAAATTACATCATCATCCTACAGTCTGTATAGTTTTCTGTCTATATAAGTCTGGTTCTTTTCCTATATCAGTGCCTCTGTTTAACTCCTTACTAAATCTCAAATCTGTTTGCTTTTGTGTCAATAGAGCACCCATTGGCTAAAGAGAAGGTCTAATTGAATTCTCTCAAATCTGAATCAGCTCTCCCAATTCTGGCCTCCACACCTTGCTGGTCTGGATCTGCAATTTTATTATTACCATATAAGGAAATTCAAGTGTGGAAACACATGCATGCCACTCCATTTCCCATCTCCATGTCGTTGCATGAACTCATGCCTGGAAGGTCTTCCCCCCTCACATTGGCCTTTTAGGATTCCTAGTTTCCTTTCAAATTTGGTTCAGTCATTACCTTCTACATGAGTTCTCCTCCAGCTGCTTTTACCTCCCCTCACTCCATTACCTGTTGCACTTATTCTTCTCATACATAAGGAGGTATTGTATTTATTTAGTATATACTTATTTTTACAAATACAGTACTCCCCAATAGAAGGCAAACTTTTTGAGACTGTTTACTTTGAATTGCCAGCATTTAGCACTGGCCCACTGAAGATGCTTAGTAAATGATTGTTGATGGGTTCCTCATGCTCTGGTGCAGGATCACCGATTCTCTCACTTCTAGTCTTAAAAAGCTGCTTAGCACACTAAGAGGTTAAGTGACTTGTCTATTGGCTAATGTGTGTCAGAAAGGAGATTTGAACTCAGATATTTCAGACTCTAATTTTCCTGATTTCCACCTCTCTAGTCAACACTGTGAATCTTACCTCAGATTTTTACTAGCAATATAACTGAGTTAGTTTCTTCATCTGTGAAATGGGAGTTTGGGAGGTTGGACTTGAAAGCCTCTAAGGAGTCTTCCAGCTCTAAATTTATGATGCTATGATATTATGATCCTTCACCATGGTGAGTTGCAGGAATTTTCGATATTAGGGAATTTTCAAATACTATTAGTAGATAACCTGCCTTAATGGAAGCCTACATTGAGCTCTCAGTCAGTGTTGCTGCCTTTCTTAATAGGGATGGACAACAGAGTTTCACTTAAAAGAGCAGAATTGATTTCTCCAACAAACTCTATAATTTTGCTCTTGCCAAGTCTATTTGCATAATGCTTAAGTACTTTGTGAGTTATCTGAAATTGATGAATTTGTTCTTTGTCTCTAATGACCATCATATGCACTTAATGGAACCTCGATGGGATGTTAAGCATTGTCTTTTCTCTTTAAAATATCTGTACATTAGCTGTGGTTTATTTACTTTTTGTAAAGTGGTCTCAGATGCTGGTCAGGAAATACTGAACAAGCTGCTTCAGAAGAATTAATCATGCTGAATTAGTGTTTGCTTGGTAAAAGCCTCTCTCAGTCATCCCATCTTCAAGGATTTCTCAATGTCACTTCAGCAGGATTCTTCTATTGAATTGTTGGAGCAAGGCCAGCAGATTACAGCAAGACTGTTCATTCCCAAAGGTCCAGAGCTCTCATTTACTTGCACAGATCCTTGGTTGCATCAACTTAGAAAGGCCCTTCTTAGCAAAGGTAACCCAGCTGGCCTCACCAGCATCTTGTCTAAGAGACTCTGGGAGATAATGGGATCAGTTAGCCAGAAGACTAACAGGTTAGAGATAATTTGCAATTACCTCTTGGCTTGAGGGCCTTTAACCCCACTGTTGACTCTTTGACATTTGGGGTGTAGTACAGTCAGAAAACCTGAGTTTGAATCTGGACTCAGATATTTAGTAGTTGTGTGACCCTGGGCAAATTGCTTGCTGTCTCTTTGCCTTAGTTTCCTCATCTGTAAAATGGGAATAATAATAACACATACCTTAAGGGATTGTTGAAATGAGATTATATTTGCGTTATTAATATGGAGAAAGCTTTATATAAATGCTTATTCCTGTTACCTTTGGTAGAACCTGCTGCTTTGTAAAATAATTTTTGTTGTTCGGTTGTGTCTGACTCTTGATTGGTTGGTTTCTATGTTCTTGAAGAAGATCAAAATGACATCACTATGCTAGAGTCAAGTTTTAATGTGTCCAACTCTGGCTGATTAGACCAATACAAACTTGGAATGCTCTACAACAGGTCGGGCACAAATAGTACATGTGAGCATTTGCTATGGGAATCTGAAGATCTTCCCTGCCCCTAGGCCCTTTGATAGGCTTAAGTGACTCTGAGAACCTTCCCTGATTTGAAAGTATACTCTGCCCCATAATAGGCTGAATGTGGTCACATGGAACCTGTGGCAGGAGGCTTGTTTTTCAGGAATGCCCGAGCCTTGTTATTTTGTGATTGGGCAGTGGGTCAAGAGGGCTGTGACATTCTCTGACCCAGGAGAAGGCTATATATACACCCTGATGTGTGGTTTTGTTTTATGGGGCTCACTTTGGAAAGAGTTGTGTGATTTGGCCAGATGATACTCTGGGCAGCTGATGAGCCTCCGGCTTGGAAAAACCCAGATGTTGGTGCTTCCCTCTCTGAAAATTAACTAGGTATGGATGTAATGGTCAGATGACTGGAAACCTGTCTGCTGATCTGTTTCTTTGTCTGTTTGTAACTTCTGCTTATAACTTCTGTTTGTATTCTCTAAAGTTCAGGGTGTTGACTTTTCTCCTGAACTAGGTAAATGATATATGCTTGATTGATTAAAGTAAGATTGCTAACCCATTTTGAGTTGCTTTCCTTTAGAGAAGCAGATCTAAGAACCTGTGCTAGCAGCCATCCTGGGTGTGCTAGGGTGCTTGCTGCTACAACATTTGGGGTGAATACTCTAAATGTGCGCATCCTGTGTTTCCTTTGAAATGTCTCAATTCTGCTTTGTTCATAGAGCACAGCACCTTCTCTGATGATGGCACTCCATGCTGAGTAGTCCTATGCCAGCATGTCCCATGTCACACAATCAGTTTCAAAAGTCTTAAGAGAGACCTTGAGAGTGTCCTTGTATTGCTTCTTGTGACCACCATGTGAACACTTGCCCTGTGTTAGTTCTCCATAAAACAGTCTTTTTGGCAAGCATATGTTTTGCATTTGAACAACATTGCCCACCCATCAGAGTTGTGCCTTCTGAAGCAGAGTTTGAATGAGTGGCAGTTTAGTTTGAGTAAGGACCTCAGTGTCTGTTACCTCATCCTGCCAGGTGATCTTCAGAATCTTCCTAAGACAATTCAAATGGAAGCAATTCAGTTTCCTGGCATGGGGCTGGTAGACTATCCACGTTTAACAGGTCTACAACAATGAGGTCAGCACCATGGCTCTGTAGAGCTTCAGTTTGGTAGTCAGTCTAATACTTCTTCTCTCCCATACTTTTCTTAGGAGCCTCCCAAACATGTAGCTAACTCTAGCAATGTGTGCACATTGATCTCATTATGAATGTATACATCCCTGCAAAGTACACTACCAAGGTAAATGAATTTATCGAAAGCATTCAAGAGTTCTCCAATTTATGTAACTGATGGTTCCATGTACAGATGGTGGTGCTGGTTGATGGAGCGCCTGTGTTTTCTTGGTGTTAATTGTTAGGCCAAAATTAGATGCTTAGTGACCCTGTGGACCATGGGGCTTTCTTAGCAAAGATACTAGAATGATTTGCGAATCCTTCCAGATTAAAGCAAAAAAAAAAAATAGAGCTTAAGTAACTTGCCCAGGGTGATGCAGTTACTAAGTGTTTGAGGTTGGATTTGCACTCAGATCTTCCTTACTCCTGGCCCCACTGCTCCATCCATTGAGCCATCTAGCTCCCTTTTGTAAAATCTGCTCTGGTGCAATTGTTACAGCAATTCGCCTGTGTTGCCTGCTGACTACCTATATGTCTTTGAGCAAACAGTAGCATAACCTTTGAGAGGAGTAGTTTACTCAACTGCAACGTAATAGATTTGGACCAGAAGATATAAACAGTTTATTTTTATGTTGCACTTTAACAACTGCTTTAGCACTTGACATACATGATCTCACTGGAGATTTACAAATGGCCTGTGAATGAGCCACTGTCGCTAACACTGCTGCACCCATCCAGCGTTTCCAGAGCACTTAAGGTTTTCAAGGTACATTAGCTACGCTCTCTCATTTGAGCCTCACAACAGCCCTGGGAGGTAGGTGATATTATCATCTAAACTTTACTGATGAGCAAAGTGAAGACGAGGGAGTTTAAGTGACTTCCCTGTTGAAGGATAGTTTGAACTTAGGTCTTTCTGATGCCGAGTCTAACACTCTATCCATTGGCTGTCTACTAAGGGTATTATTTTGCACATTTTATAGGAAGCTGCGGCCCCTAGGAACATTAAGTGACTTGCCTAAGGTTACAGAACTCATAAGCATTTGAAGCAGGATTTGAAACCCTTTCTTTTTAGGGTCTGGTCCAATTTAGAATGGAGGCTGCTTGAAGCCAGGGACTCTTCTTTTTATTAACTTTGTGTCCAGCACAACAGAGTGCCTGGTGCATATGAGGTGCTTAATAAATATTTATTAGATTAGATTAATCTCTGTTACAGTGATTAAGTCCCCTTTATATTCAAGGGTAGCTAGGTGGCACAGTGGTTAGGGTTGCCAGGTATGAAGTCAGGAAGACCCATTTTCCTGAGTTCAAATCTGGCCTTAGACACTTACTAGTGTGTGACCCTGACCAAGTCACTTAACCTTGTTTGTCTCATTTGAGCTGTAGCAGGATATGGCAAACCACTCCAGTGCCTTTGCCAAGAAAACTCCAAATGAGGTCACAAAGTATTGAATATAAATGAAAAACAACTGAACAACAACAAATATGCAAGACACTAGGATAGAAAGAAAACGGTTTCAGACTTCAAAGACATGGCTTTCTACTGGGCAGACATAGCATGTATCCGAATAATTGTAATACAAAGGAAATTGAGGAGGAAGAAACTCTAAGAACAGACAGAAAGGCTTCCTAGGAGAGATGGAATCTGGTCTGATTCTTGAAGCAGGGATGAGACATGAGGGCAGTGCAGTCACGCAAGACAATCTGAGCCAAGACCCACAGGGACAGGATTAAGTGCGGAGTCTGGGGCACAGCAAGCAGGTTGCTTTGACCAGAATGTCAGGTGTGTGAACAAACAGGGCGGGAGGTCCCACTTCTCTCCCTCGGGTTGCTCAAGTAATAAGCACAAAGATGATGATTTTTAGCAGGCTCACCTCTTAACCAGACATAAGGCCCATGACTTTGATATGAATAAATTATATAGTTCAGCAGAAAGTGTTCCTTTGACGGTTGAGAGCATCACGGCCACAGGTCCTAATACTTAGAGGCTATGGGGCATGCAGTAAAGGAGAGTCAAGTTATTTTGATTAAAAATCTACCTCAGGTATGATTCACTGCTGCAGTAACCAGCCAACTACAGGAGGTAAAATGTACAAAATGGAATCTGCTTATTCCCATCCAACTTACTTCAGGGTCTTGGCAGCTTTAACCAAGCAAACTCCTTTTGTACATTTTAATTACTCAAATAAAACAGAATGTGTATAAGTGACTTTTTATAATTGGAATTTTGTAGTTAAAAGTCTTCCTGGATTTAAAAAAAAATTACCATACCAGAATTAGTTTTGCTACCGTTCAAAATGAAGAAATTCAAAATAGTCAACTGTTGAAATTTATTAATTACGCTCACCAGCAATGTCTACCCAACTCATTGGATTTAAGTCTGGAAGGGACTTGAGCAATTTCTGGTCCAGCTTTCTTGTTTTGTAGGTGAGGAAACTGAAACCCAGGGACCTTAATTGACTTGTCCAGATCCCATATGCAGCAAGAATCAAAATGATCAATTATACTGATATTCCTGACTCCAAATCTGGTACCCATATCATGTTGCCTCACTATAAATAGCAAAGACGTTGCCAAAACTCATCTATGACATTATATGGGACAGAGTGAAATGATCTAGACTTGCTCTACTTCCTAGGGGTTAATAATGATAATTAGCATTTTCATAGTATTTTAAAGTTTGCCAAACATTTAACATATGTTATCTCATTTGATCCGAGCAACAACCCTGTAGGATGGGTTCTATTATGATCCCTATTTTGTAGAGGAGGAAACAGACAACCAGAGGTTAAATGACTTGCCCAGGGTCATACAGCTAGTAAGTGTCTGAGGAAGGATTAGAACTTGGGTCTTCCTGAGTCCAATCAAATGCGTGCTTTGAAAAATTAAAAGCTCTTTATAAATGTAAGATATAGGAATTATTATCATCGTTATTATCTAATGCATAATTATCCATTTAATGCCATACATTCCATGAAAGCCCTGTTCTAATGCATTATGATGTGGAGATGATCCTTGGGGTCCTCAAAGGTTGTCATGGAGCCCCAGCTCTCATAGATCCCGCAAAGTTGGAAAGGCTTTGAATGTAACTTGGTACTAGGCAATACTTGGGGCTAATCAAGGGACAATGGAAGAATCAGACTAGCAAAGCTCAGTGAAACTCATCACCAGATGACAGGCACCAGGCATTGAATTATTTAGGCTACAATAATTCATGATGTCTACCTACTAAGAAACAGAGGAATTGTCATTGGCATCGTTAGAAAGAACATTAAACTAGCAAAATCACAGATCCTGAAGGTGTCAAAACAATGTATCAATATGCCTCAATCCTACATTGTGGGCAATCAATTACCTTAGAGAGTCTATTTCTTTACAAATGCCATCACAATGACTTTAACAGAAATGTTTCTGATCATAAAATCCAGACATACTTTGGAGGGTGGGAGGGCCAGTTCCTTGAATTATCAAGAGGACCTTCATCTATACGATGCAAAATTCTCCACAGTACAGTCATTATTTTTATACAATATTCATTATTCTTTAATATTTTTCTCTCCCTCCTTTCCTTCCTTTTATTCCTCCTTCCCTCTCTCCCTTCCTTGCGCTATTTCCTTCTTTTCTTTTCTTCCTTCCTTCCTTCCTTCCTTCCTTCCTTCCTTTCCTTTCTTCTTTCCTTCTTTCCTTCCTTTCTTCCTCCTTTTCTTTCTTCCTCCGTCCCTTCTCTTCCTCCCTCCCTCCTTTCCTTTTTTTCCCTTTCTCCTTCCCTTCTTATTCTGTGTCAAATCACTCCCTCCATACCTAACCTTCGTTTAAACAAATCTAAGGCTGTAAGCTTCATCTCAGATACAGATCTCAAGAATTCTGAGAAATCAAAATGTTAACACAGAACTGTAGACAAGCAAAAAATGAAACAGTGATGAACACATTTCCTATTACCAACCCATTGCCTGTCAAAAGATTCATAAAACACAAGACTCACAGTAGTTGTGGTTGAGCTAATAATGTGACTTCATTGATATACACTTGGGTTTTCATCATATCTTTATTCATTTCTGTCAGAAGACAGGACTGGTTAATTTCTTCAGACTCCAGGGTTCCTGAAGCTTGTCACCAAGACATCAGCCAGTTGCTGACAGGCTGGCAAATTTGCGGGCAGATGGAGAACTCATTATATTCTCGTCAATAGTGCCACACTTAAAGTGGACATTAGAACCTGTTCTCCCTGAAAAAGAATATGGACCACATCTCTGGGAGTTCCTCCAATCTTTCTGAAAAGGGGGTTCAGAGGCAAATTGTTCAGAAAAATGTCAGAGAGTATTAAATGTATAAATGATGACATTAGAACTGTCCTTGAATGATTCAGGTAAAATTCATAATTTTCCACTGTGAAATGTTATCTCTTTTCCCTAATAGTTCAAAAATTTCATATTTTTTCTTCTCACTACAAAAAAGAATCACTCTATTTTCAGACTAATGGAAAAGCAGAAGCCAGATTGCCAAGAATATATTTTTTAAAAATGTATAGAAATCCTTCATTTATTTTTTCTTTCACTATTTTAAATTTTAAAATTATATTGATTTTTATTTTTACATCGCTTTCACTTCCAAATATATACCCTCACCCTTTCTTACTCACTGAACCATCTCTTGTAATAAAGTAAACAGAAAAAAAAATCTAATCAATGTATCTTTTGATTCTGACAACATATACAGCAAAAATAGTAGCTTGGGGCAGCTAGGTGGCACAGTGGGTAGAAGAACACCGGCCCTGGAGTCAGGAGGACCTGAGTTCAAATACGACCTGAGACACTTAACACTTACTAGCCATGTGACCTTGGGCAAGTCACTTAACCCCAATTGCCGTATCTTCCCCTCTCCAAAAAGCAAAAAAAAAAAAAGTAGCTAACATTTTAAAAGTACTTTAAGGATTGCAAATCATTTGTATAAATTTTATCTCATTGTATTTTCACAAAAACTCTGGGAGTTAGGTGTTTTGATTATTTCTATTTTTCATATTAGGACCTGGGGCAAATGGAGATTAAATTACTTGCCCAAAGTCACCCAGCTACTAAGTATGTGAGACAGAATTCGATTTCAGGTCTTCCTGACTCTAGATGCAACGCAAAGTATCACCTAATTATCTGGATATTATGTATTCAGAGTCCTTCAGTTTTTCCAAAGAGTAAAGGAGGGTATAAGGTGCATTCTTTCTCTCTTCTCTGGATCCAGACTTGGTCATTAGAGTTAGCCAGTGTTTGGTTTCATATTTTTCCCTTTGCTGTCTTCCATTTACTTTAAAAGTTACTGTTTCTCTCTCTCTCTCTCTCTCTCTCTCTCTCTCTCTCTCTCTCTCTCTC
>JAQQSU010002667.1:0-14603 GCA_028627135.1 Pseudochirops cupreus
TGGCGCCACAGGCTCCACATGACCACATTCAGCCTATTAGGGAACAGAGTATACTTTCAAATATCCAAGAGTCCTCTGGGTCACGTAGCCACTTTAACAAAGGGCCTAGGGGCAGGGAAGATCTTCAGATTCCCATAACACCATCAAACCCAATAAATTTGGATTAACCTTCTGTATGTAATATATTTACTTATCTGTACACATGCTGTATTCTCCCAATAACATGTAAACACTTTGAGGGGAGGGATATTTTCTTTTTTGTGTTTCTAATACCTGGTCTAATACTCCTGGGACTTAATTAAATCTTAATTAATTGATTGAATTGAATTAATAATGCCTTGAATTGTATTTAGATATACACATGTGGCCCAGTAGAAAGAACACTGATAGGACAGCTATATTGCACAGTGAATAGAGCAGCAGTCCTGGAGTAAGAAGGTCCTGAGTTCACTTATGACCTAAGACATTTGACACTAGCTGTGTGACTTTGGGCAAGTCACTCAACCCCAATTACCTTCTCTTCCCTACTCCAAAAAATAAAAAAGAACAACGATTTTGGAATGAGAGGACCTAGCCTAAAATCCTACCCCTCTCATTTGTTGACACTGAGCAAATTCCCTAATAATATCTGTAAGTTTCAATTTGCGTACATATTAAATAAAGGTTGTTAGACTAGATGGGCTTTAAAATCCATTCCAGCTCTTAATTCAGTGATCCTATGATGCTCTCCTACCTGTCTACCCAACAGAATATTAGAAAAAGTAGACATGATAGATATGGCTATATTTGGAATTCTTTAGCCAGCAATGATTACATCTTGTATTATATATTATTATTGGTGATTACATAGATTGTCATAACAAATTGATGATTATTAGAAGAGAATTATAAAAGGAATGCTTATTTTTTCACATGAAGGATACCTTTACCAAAACTGGCTGTGTGCTAAAATATAAAAATGCCATAATATGCAAAAAATCAGAAATATCATCTACATTCTTTACAGCCAATGTATAATGCAGATTAGAATTGCAGTCCATGAATGAAAGGGAAAATGGCAAAATAGATGGGCCAAAATACGTAGTAGAAACACTAATAATACTTCTGTAAAGAAAAGAGCATGCCAAAATTTCTGTGAAATAATTGAAGACGGTTTAGCAAAATGAACATTAATTTTAACGAAAGAGAGAAATATGAGTGCACTTACTTAAGCGAAGTAATCTAAGAACAACATAAAAAACAAAAACCTATAATCTCAAAATAAGCACTAAAATATAAATCTTAAAAATCAGAGAAGAGAAAACATTGAAAACAGTGAGACTTTTTAAAACTAAGATTGATTTCTAAAAGATCAATAGATAAATTATAAGTTAATTGGACCCTCCAAGAGAAATAGGAAAATGAAATTACCAAATCAAATAATGAAATAAATTAATTGGAATTCATTATATATTTCTATAAAAGGATGTAATTCTTTAATTGCTTTTTCTACTGCATTTCTTCCTCACTCTATCTTTCTGGAATGGAATTTGTTGAATGTAAATATATGACTAAACACTCACAAATGTATCCACAAAGAAATTGCTGAAAAAATATACTAATGCAAATTTTACATAAATTTCACAGCTATACTCCAAAGTCTAGATGTTTTTACCCCTCAATGTGCTGAATATAATATGATATAATTTGAGATAAAATAATGTTTTGTTCAGTTAATCTTCAATTCAAGATTCATGCCGATATTGGGGTATCATACAGATACAAGGTTCTAGTAACAACTTCCTCCATTGTCTCTATAAAGTTTAAGGCATCTGTGCACAGGCGTTCATTTTCCAATCACTATAATTTAATTATAAAGTTGTCCAAAAATAGAAATCATTTGTTTTATCAGCTGGTATAGCTGCAAGGTTATTTTTTTCAAAGGTTATTTTTTATTCAGATGAAATAAGTTAATATAGTTGTTATAGCACTTATCATTCGACTTTGTGGATTTTGCTGCTGATTACAGCAGGAAAAAAAGTTTATTTGCCAATAAAAGATTACCATCACTTAAGGTGACAGAACACATTTTTACATCAATGAGCTTGTTTCAAGGGCAGAAAACTAGGAGCACATTCTAGTGTTCTATTGACCAAATGAGGAAGTTAAGTAACAGCAGGTGGGAAAAAGATAGATATTGCTCCCAGATAGGATTACACTTTTAAGCGTAGGCCTACACAGGAATCATAAGGAGAAAAGCTATTCTGCCTTTAAAGACTGACCTCAAGTGTTTATGAAAACTGTCTGGTTGGGAAGAGGCTATTACAACACATGGGAGTAAGCAGACCTATAGAATTGTATGTAGAGGGGGAAAAAAAGTAGTAGTTACTTAACAGAAGAATAAAGCAAGACAGACACACACATAGTCACATGTCCCTGTTTTTACACAGATCAAGTGATGCAGCTTGGTGCCCAGTAGCCCTGTCTAGGATGAAATGTAGCTGTTTCTAATTGTCCTATTTGCACTCATCTCCTGTTTCCCCTGAGAAATGACTCTCCAATGTAGGCAGTCCATGAGGATTTGATTCCCCAAAGGGGATTTTTGCTTCTGGAGTATTATTTTTTTAACCATTGCTTCTCAGTTTCTATGTTGAAATTTCTAATCTTTTATCTACTGAGGAAGCAAGGTGCTGTCTCTTGTTTAAACTTCTAGTCAATGCCTTGGGGTCTTTGGACACTATGATTGGTTTAGGGAATAGTATTATAATATGGGTTGTGGAGTATGAAATTACCCTTATAAGTTTATCATGTAAAGAATACATATTAGGTTGATCTTATAGATGTCTGTTATTTCATAACTCTACGAGGTAGGAGATTTTTATAAAAATGACTCAGTCTAAGAAATACAACAATAAAACAATGATTTACTGTTCCAGTCTAACTTCCTGACTTAACTTTAATTCCCCTCTAAGTGGGCAATGTTTCTACAGAAACATTACACATCAGAACTCATAATTGATTTAAGTCATTCACTTAAGCTGTGGTCTCTGTTCCCTCCCTCATCCCTTTATACAACATTCCAATACCAAAACATTTCCAGAGCATTCTTCACATTTGTCCTAAATTCATTGTCGAATCCTATTTCTTTTGATAAGCCCTCATCCTTTTCCTCCTCAAGATGAGTAAACTTCAATAAATTTTCTTTTGGTTCTTATTTTTAAATCCCTTGATTCTATGTGGTATTCTTTTCTTTTCGATCTTTGTGCAGAGCTAAAATTTAAAAAAAAATAGAATTGGCTTGATTTGAAGTGTCTTCACATATACTGTTTTCTGTTTAAATCTATGAATTAAAATAGAAGTAATGGTAAGTGTCAACTTTGGGGATCTTTCATGTCAATGTGCACACTCACACCTGCACACACAGACACACACATATATACCTTGACATATCTTCACTTTAATCATTTTGATATTTCCTGTACCTATTACAAGTACTTAAGATAAGGCCTAAGATTTTTATTTGTCCTGGAATCACCCTCCATCAGTTCTGGCCAATAACTCTTCTACAACTAATCATCTTAGAGAATTGAGCTGGGGGAACTGAGAAGGGCCCAGACTTGACCAGGGTCACGTAGCAAATATAGGCAAGAGGTGAAACTTAAACGCAAGTCTTCTTTACGATGAATTAGCCTTCCTATCCACTATACCATCTTGATTCTCATTCATATTCATACAAACATACTTAGATAGATGTATCTATAGGTGTGTCCCACAATTTTTTTTTTCTTTTTGGAAGGGAAGAAGGCAGGGCAATTGGGGTTAAGAAACTTGCCCAAGGTCACATGGCTAGTAAGTGTTAAGTGTCTGAGGCCACATTTGAACTCAGGTCCTCCCGACTCCAGGGCCAGTGCTCTATTCACTGTACCACCTAGCTGCTCCCCTACAGTTTTTTAAACGGCTTAATTATACAAGTCAGATTTGTGGCCGACATTGGAATCACTGTAGTAATGGAATTAACCTAAGGGATTAATTTGTATATACATTATATATACAAATGAAACCAAATATTACACATGAATCACTTAGAACATTTTTGTAGTACTGGTAGTTTCCAACTGGTAAATTAACAATTACTAATTTCCTTAGAACGTCTCCTACAAAGTGCATTACATATGTTTTTGGCAATTGATATTTTCTCCATAGAATAAGAGGGAATAAAATGTAATTAATAAATTTTAATATCACTGGGAAGTGAAAACACTTCTCTCATCAATTGTGTAGACTTCTGTTTTAAGTTTCATCAAAATCTATGTATTGTATGGAATTAAAATAATCTTTGACCCTTCCTTCTCCTTCAATCAGCACAACTAATGATTACAAATCCTACCAATGCCAATATCACCTGTCACTGTAATACTGCCTCTATCATTCCAGCCTTTGTTTCCCTGCTCCTGTTGCAAGTACTGTGGTTCAGTCTCTCACTACTTATAGCATGTAATGTTTTAATTGCCTTCACATTGGTCATCCTGCCTCTCATCTCTGTCACTCCAGTCCATATTCTATGGATGTGACAGAATAACCTTCCTAATATCCAGGGATGCTCATGCCATCACCCTACTCCTGCTGCATTTTGGGGAAAAATGCAAATTCCTCAGATAGGCATTTAAGGTTTCCAATCTGCTCCCATTTTATATTTCAACTTCATCTCATATTTCTCATAGACTACTTCCCACACAATTCAGCTCTACTTTTCCACATATTGAAATCATCTCTCTTCAGTACCTAAATGAAGCAACTAAATCAAGGAAATAAGCTGACATTTCACGTGTTTTGAGAATTGCAACACACTTTATATACATTTTCTCATTTTAATCTTATATTAACTTTATGAAGTAGGTGCTTTTTCTATTCTAATTTTACAGCTGAGGATACTGAGGCTGAGAGGGGTTATCAGACTTGTCCAGGGTCACACAGCTGATATATATCTGAGGTAAGATTAAAATGCATCTCTTCTGATTCCAAGTTCAGCTAACACTCCCCTATACTACTGTTCTATGTATGCACCCAGCTTAGGGGGAAAAAAATCTCCCCCTTTCTCAAATTTCTTGCTGGAATTTGGCTAGATTTCTCTCTTGCGCTAAGTAAAAACTATCCTGTAACAGAAATACTTCTGTGAATTTCTTCTTTCTCAATAATATCATGAACTCTTTGAAAGTCCTAGACTGTCACTGACACATTTAATTGTTAATCCTGAAGAATTAGGAAAATGGACCAAATATATAAAGATGAATTATAATAGGGATAAATGTAGGGTCCTAAAAGTGGGTAACAAAAATCAGCTTCATGGGTACAAGATTGGGGAGGTATTACTAGACAATGTTTTGTGTTAAAAAGTCTAGAAAGTTAATGAATTCCAGAGTCAGTGAGTCAGCCGTGTGAAATGACAGCCTCCTTACCCCCCAAAAATCTATATCTTTTGCTGCATTAACAGGCATAATGTTCAAAATGAAATTAGATATATTTTCCATTATACTCTGACCTGGTTTAATCACAACTAGAATAGTGGGGTTCAGTTCTGGGCAACACATATGAGGAAGGATATTAAAAAGCTGCAACACATTGAAAGGAGGATAAATAGAATGATTAGGGATTTAAAACCTTGAGATAAAGGAATATTTTGAAGATACAGGGATATGTTCAATATAGCATCATACTGAATAATAGAAATCTTGTCGATGGCATGTAAAAGTGTTAGAGATATTACTTGATTTTTGTCCACTAAAACTAAGAAAGATCAATGTTTTCTTTTACTAGGTATCTTTTATGTAAATGCAGAAAAGAACTCAGTGGTCTGAATGCTAAATAGACAATTTTTTTTAGAGAAAGGAAGAAATATATTTAACAAATTACAATAGGTACAAAGCATGAGAAGGAAAGCATACTATGGAGGATTGTGGAACTCTTACTGTCACTATAGGAAAAAAAGATGAATAGAAATTTTAAAATATAGTGAGCATTCTACTTTAATTGCTATAATATAAATAAATTAGTAATTCAAAATTAAACATAGAATAAATCTTAAAAATTAGAGAAGTCAAGAAACTTAAAAGAAAAAAAATGACCAAGTGAACTTCAAGAGGAAATTCTTACTCAGCATAACATGAAAAGTTATGAACATTATTTTTCACTCCTTTTAAATATTATAAAACCCAATGGAAGATTAGGGATGGCTGTCTCTGGGGGTAATTAAGTATTCAAAAAGTTGGAACCATTTGGAACAGTGAGACAAGATAAGATAAAAGGCAAAAGAGATAAATGTAACATCTTGCTCAGGAAAAAAAAATCTTAGATTGACTAATATAAGATGGGAAGTTGTATCTAATTAGCAATTTTTTTTAAATATGAGGGGTCAGTGTTATGGTACTGCAGGATAAGTATGAGTCAACAGTGTGAAGTGGCAGCAAGAAAGCTCATGAAATTTTAGGCAAGTTTCGGGTCACAATACATAAGACTAGAGTCCTGGTGGTGACAGTTCAGCTATATTCAACTATAGACATGGAATTAACTATGTTATGTTCAAGTCTGGGCACTACAATTTAAGAAAAACATTTAAAATGAAGAAATGCTATGAAGGAACTAAAGATATTTATTCTGAAGACAGCAAGATGATACTTTGGGTACAATTATTCAACCAGATCCAAATCCACCTACATATATTATGATTGGCCCCATATCTTTACATCTTGTCTATAAGGATGGTATAGGAGATTTTAGGAAAGTATTTACTAAATTCTAGGTACTAAATTCTATGTAGCACTTCTCTCACCTACCAGTCAAGTAATTAAAAGTTCCACAAATCTAACTCATATGGTACTTCTTCAACCAGTACTGATCATCACACCTTTATAATGTCATAGATTGTCTTGAAGAGCAGCAATGGCCAAAGAAGTAATTATCCTCGTGATAGTCTTTTAAAACGTTGCTATGCAAGTCCCAGAACAATAGATACACAGTTAGTCATGAAATCTGTATTGAATGAATGAATAATGCATTTATTAAGTGCTTATTATGTTCAAAGCACTGTGCTAAGTGCTGGAGACATAAACAGAGAAATGAGGCAATCCTTACATACATTTTTATGTAAACATGTAGAAGTATTTTTATTCCCAAGGCTCTTGAGCTCAGGATCCTGAGTTATGCCCATCTGAGTCTAAGGGGTCAAAATTGTGGTGGTGGTCATTTGGCCTGGTTGGCATTGGATGAATCCTGTCTCTCCCTCAGGTGCCATGCATCTTCAGATGGGTTGGTGATAAACAATGTTTTTGAATTCTGGCTCACCATAAATTCAAAATCTATCTAGTTCTGAGATTGCCAGACCTTATCGTGGGGTCATAGACTGACTATGCAAACCTACTAATCCTATCAAAAAGTGAAATTTTGTTAGCCTGGCATGGTTTGTTGTTGACTTTTTGTGACCACTAATCCCTTTAACATTATAACTTTAAAATTACCTGTAGAATTTTGCAGAGATTTATGTAAAATTCACTGCACTATAGTTTGAGGATGCTAATTATTAATTCTGTTTTTGAAAATTGAAACAAAATTAACCTACTAATAAACTGTGGCACCTATTCCATTATACATACCATTTTTTAAAATTTAATTTCCAACATTCATTTCCACAAGATTTTGAGTTACAAATTTTCTCCCCATCTTTCCCCCTATCCCCTTCCCCAAGACATAGAACTTACCAAATACCCCTTCCCCCAATCTGTTTTCCTTATATGCTCCCCCATCTCCTCCACCCCAGCTTTCTAGAAGGTCAAGATGGACTTCTATACCCCATTGCCTGTATATCTTACTTCCCAGTTGCATATAAAAAAAAATTAACATTTGTTTTTAACTTTGATTTCCAGATTCTTTACCTTCTTTCCTCCTCACGCACCCCCATTGGGAGGACGTGCAATCCCACATAGGTTTTACATGTGTAGTTATGCAAAATGTTTCCATAGTAGTTGTATTATGAAAGATTAACTAAATTTCCCTGTATCCTACCGCACTCCCCACTTTTTCTGTTTTCTACTTTGACCCTGTCCTTTTGCAAAAACGTTTGCTTCTAACTACCCTCTCACCCAATCTGCCTTCCCTTCTATCATCCCCCCTCTTAATTTCTCCCCCCACACTTTTCTGTAAGGTGAGATACCCAATTGAGTGTATATGTTGTTCCCTCCTTAAGCCAAATTCAATGAGAGTAAGGCTGACCCATTTCCTTCTACCTTCCTGCTCTTCCCCACCATTATAATAGTTTTCTCTTGCTTCTTTGTATGACATAATTTACCCTATTACATCTCTCCCTTTCTCCTTCTCCAATATATTAGTCTCTCACCTCTTAATTTTATTTCTTAGATATGATCCCTTCATATTCAACTGACCCTGTGCCTTCTGTATATGTTTGCATGTGCACACATATACAAACACTAGCATATATATTTATACACACACATACCCTCCTATACATACATATATGTATGTATACAGATATATGTATACATACACACATATGTACACACATATATTTTACATACATAAATGAAAGCATACATATATATTCCCTTCAAATATCCTCATATTGAGAAAAGTCTTATGAGTTACAATTATCATTTTTCCATGGAGGAATGTAAATATTTCAACTTTAATAAGTTCCTTATGATTTCTCTTTCCTGTTTACCTTCTCATGCTTCTCTTGCTTCCTGTATTTGAAAGTCAGTTTTTCTGTTCTGCTCTGGTTTTTTTTCAACAAGAATGCTTGAAGGTCCTCTGTTTCATTGAATGACCATACTTTCCCCTTAAGCAATATACTCAGTTTTGCTGGGTAGGTAATTCTTAGATTTAGTCCTAGCTCCTTTAACCTCTGGAATATCATATTCTAAGCCCTTTGATCCCTAAATGTAGAAGCTGCTAGAACTTTTGTTATCCTGATTGTGTTTCCACAGTACTCAAATTGTTTCTTCCTGACTGCTTGTAATACTTTCTCCTTGGCTTGGGAACTCTGGAATTTGGGTATAATATTCCTAGGAGTTTTCTTTTTGGGATCTTTTTCAAGAGGTGACTGGTAAATTCTTTCATTTTCTATTTTATCCTCTGGTTCTAGAATATCAGGGCAAATTTCCTTGAGAATTTCTTGAGGGATGATTTCTAGGCTCCTTATTTTTATCAGGGTTTCAGGTAGTCCAATAATTTTAGAATTATCTCTCCTAGACCTATTTTCTAGGTCAGTGGTTTTTCCAATGAGATATTTCACATTGCCTTCTATTTTTACATTTGTTTGGATCTGTTTTATAGAATCTTGATTCCTCATACAGTCATTAGCTTCCATTTTTCTCCAATCTAATTTTGAAGGAATTATTCTCTTCTGTGAGCTTTTGAAATTATTTTTCCATTTGGCAAATTAAGCTTTTTAAGGTATTCTTCTCCTCATTGGCTTTTTGGGCCTCTTTTGCCATTTGGGTTAGTCTATTTTTTAAGTTGTTATTTTCTTCAGTCAGGTTGTTGACTTGCTTTTCATGATTTTCTTGCATCATTCTCATTTCTCTTCTCAATTTTTCCTCCACTTCTCTTACTTGATTTTTGAAATCCTTCCTGAGCTGCTCTATGGCCTGTGACAAGTTCATATTTTTCTTGGAAGCTTTTGATGTGGGAGTTTTGACTTTGTTGTCTTCTTCTGGTTCCATGTTTTGATTCTTTTTTCCTCTTAAAAAGAGTCTATGATGTGATTGTGTTTGCTCATCTTGTGAGGCAATTACTTGACTTTTGAGCTCTTTGCCATGGTAGAACTCTGTTCCAGAGTGGAAGGAGTTGTGTCCCAAAGTGCTGGAGTTTTTGCAAATGCTGTCAGAGCTGTTGTCAGAGCTATGAGGAGGATGCCCTCTCTATATCCACCACACACTCTGGCACACTAGTGTTCATCACCCCAGTACCACCACCCAAGACTGAAACCCAGATCCACACAGGTCAAAGCAAGAGCAATTACCCTCTGAACGGTTGCCTGTTCCTCTTAAGATCTGCAATCCAGGAGCTCAGGAGGCAGCCATGGGGCAGCAGCTGCAGACACTGTGCTGCTGCCACCTCTCACCCTGGTAACAGAGGTCAGACCACCCTCTTCTCTCACTTAGTTCCAACCAAATTCTCTACTGACCTTTTACTTTCTCTTTGGTGACTATGGCTTGAGAAGTCTGGAAACTGCCACAGCTGCTGGTGACTCACTCTCTTGAAGTGTGCTCTGACTGGTCTGGGCCACTGTTTGTGGCTGCTCCGGGTCTGGGCCAGTGCTGCTCATATGGGACTATGCAAGGCACCCAGCTGGTTAAGATAGACCCTGCCTGTTGGCCTACCAGGATGCCTTCATTGGGAGATTTGTTTCTCTCTGTCACTTTGTGGGTTCTGTAGCTCTAAAATTTGTTTAGAGTAATTTTTTTTACAGGTATTGGAGATTGTTAAAGTGGGAGCTCCAGCAAATTCTTGCTTTTACTTTGCCATCTTGGCTCCACCCACCCTATACATTCTTTGAAATACCACTGACAATGATTCAGCAATAAAATCAACAAATTATTTCAGTATACTTTGATCTAGATCATTTAAGTCTGCTAAGGAAATAATTTATTACAACAAAGTACTCTTTACCAACACATCATTTATTTTGAGTTTCAATTTCTCATTAATGATTATTGTTCTATTCTGCCCAGTTTGAAAATAAATTCTCCTTGGAACAAAACAAACATACAATAGAAATTTAATAATAATAATAATAATTTAATAGTTTTGCCTTCTGTCACTCATTATCAGCTTTCTATTTACATTGAGCCATAGATCATAACCTATCTCTGGCTATAAACATAGTTAAGAAATTTCTAACTGGCGTAGCGGCTAGTGAACTAGCCCTGGAGACAAGAAGACCTCAGTTCAAAACTATGCAAATATATTCTTTCTTTTATTAGATACATTATACCATTAGTCAAGGATGTCCCTTTCCTATATTTCAGCCATATTGTCCCTCCAAACTTGATTTCTACTAGTGAATAAGGATCCTTATTCATCTTAGTCCCTTGGATTGCAGCAGAGCAGAGGACCTTAGATTTCTTGCCTGGCCTTGCCTTTGGTCTATAGTTGCCTGGATGCTATTTCATATACCACTCCAAATTCCTAAGATTTATCTAGTTCCTAACCACAATTATCGTTTTACTGTAATATTTTGATTATCTATGGGAGTATCACTTTTTTTCTATTTGTATTGCTCAGATCATATATTTAATAATCTACACTAACATTTTTCTGGAGTTTGACATGAATCTCTCTAGATAATATTATTTGGAAACCATTTTTCCAAATGGAACCAAAAATGGAACAATGTTGTTTTTTTATATTCTATATTTCTGATAATTTTAATATTCTTCATGATACCTCAAATAATAGAAACACTGGTTTAGTGATTTCCTCTGTAATTTATTTCAGTATTTTATGAGAAATTAAGGAAAATCCTAAGAAGATGGTAGCATATGAAGGATACTACGCCATAGCTCCTTCCTCATCACCTCTAATAAGTAAAGAACACCACCCCCCTACATAAAATCATCAATGAAAGCACAAATAGAGGAAACTACCACAAGGTTACAAAATTGTATTTATAGGGAAACAAACCCTGAATATCAACTCATTAAGCCATTATTCCTATAATTCTCAATACCAACTGGTCCCACAACAGAGCAACAGTCCCTGCCTAAAGCAGCCCTGAATCCCTCATATTTGTTGCAATTTTAGGGGAGAATGTCAGGGGAGCTTAGCTCCCAAAGAGAGAAGTGAGGACTGGTGGTTAAACTACAAATTAGAATAGTTACCAGCATGAGAAGAAGGAAAGAGGACTGTGGAGAAGTGTAGAACTCTTAATATCACTATGGGAAATAAGACTCTGTAATAGTCTGGCCGATGAGGTGGATCTTTAACAAATTTTGTTTTTCTTTGAGTGAAAGGAGGCTTGGGTTGAATTCATTTGGACAGGACCCATTTGTAACTATTGTGGGGTCCAAGCACCCCTAAACCTTGACATTATTGTTCCCTTAGACTCAGAAACTCCCTAACCTGGCTCTTTTTCAGCTAAGAGTGGAAGTAGAAGAGATTTTCGCCCTTCCCCACTGCTTTCTCATTCATCTTCCCCACCTGGTGAAAAGAGGGAGGGAGGGACAGCAGCTTATGGAATGGGCCCCACTGGCAATGGTCTTGGGGCCTCAGGTAACCCAGGAAGCACAGAAGTGTCACCCAGGTATCATGAGACTACAGGCCATTCACCTATAGTTGGTAGCAAACAATGTGCCCCCCATCATACCCTGGATGCAGCCTGTGTTCAGTTCTAATCAACCTCCTCTTTGGAACCCCTTTGAGTCAGGGATAGATCAAAGCCTTTGCCAGCAAGAAGCAGTTTCAGAAGTCAAGACCTTTGCCCACATGCCAAAAGAATCTGAGTCCCATTTGTTTCAGGGCGGAGTGATGGGGATGGGATCTGAACTTCTAAAAGAAAAACACCATTTCTTTGAGATCTGGATCCCAAAAAGGAAGATCCTCTGGACTTTCCAAGGAGGCTGAGGTCCCTGGTGTTCTCCTGGGGTAATCAGCCCTTTCCAGTTAATTAACTGCCCTGTCATTGTCTGCACCTGGCCCCCACCCTAGACCTCCATGCTTAATTCCATATAGACCTCTTCTCTGTCTCCAGTCTTCTGTGAAAAATATCCATCTTGTTTCCATGAAGGTGCTCATATTCAAACTGGCCCACTTGTCAATACAAGTGTCAAAAATGCACAAATTCCTTAAGAGCCTGGCCAATATGGTGGGTTTTTAATAAATTTCATTTTTCTTTGACTGAAAAATGATACTGTAAATATTGTCATTTAAGGAAGAATTAGCTCAAAATCATACTCAGCAGACATTGGTCTAAATTAGAGCCTGCCCTGACCAGTGTATCAGGAATATTATCCTGGAAACTCTACCTATTTGGACTACGTAGACACTAAGGCCTTTTCAGAACTCAAAATCTCTTTTTCTGTGAATTTCCAATCACTCTTTGAGAAATGGGATCATGGAAATATTGAGAATCCTCAAGACTTAATACTGTATCTTCTAGAAAAAAATAAAAATGAAAAAGTCTCCTAAATATATTTTTGTTGCTATTTTTAACAGGAGTTTTCAGGCTTAAAAAATAAAGATTGAGGGCGGAGCTAAGATGGTGGAAAGTAAGCAGTAACTTCTCCAAGCTCCCCAAGAATTTCGTCCTTAAAAGCTAGAAAGTAAATTTGAGCGGATTTAAGAGTGACAGAACCCATTGGGAGATGGAGTGACAGATTCCCAGCCCAGAAAAGTGCCTATTCAGGTCGGGGCAGGGAGAACGGGAGCACACAGGAGTGGCACCAGCGCGGACCTGAGAGCAGAGCTTGGCAGACTGAGAAGCCCCACCCAGCAGACTCACCCAGCCAGAAGCTTCTGTAGCTCTCTCGCCGTGGAGCAGAGGACCAAGGCACTGGGTAGGAGGGGACGCAGGGCTCATAGCAGGGTCAGCAGTTTCTCCTGGGGCTAGCAGCCCGCAGCCTGGATGTTTGAAACTACATACCCAGAAGGGATGGAAGCTTAAAATCTAGGAGCTCTGATCCTCCCTGACACACAAAAAAAGTCCAGAGGTAAAAGCCCCATCTAGAGTACATTCTTACATAAGTATAAACAGTCCCAGGCTTGGAAATCACTGAGGAAGGGGGAAGGGAGATTGTACTGTACAGAGCCTAAACCCAGGTGGGTGGAGCCAGCAAGCACTAACAGCAAAAGACCAGGTGCCCTTTAGAACCACCTGCCCAATCAGCAAACTACAGCCCCGCCCTTCTACTACAGTGAGCCAGCCTGAGAAGTAGCCCAGAGAAATAGGTGGAAACCTGAAGGAGCCAGAATATCTCACCCCCATAAGTTACTCTGTGAGCCCCAGGTAACTTAGGGGAAACATTGAGAGTCCTGGCCCGGGCCTCAGCCCACACACTCAGAAGCCACAGCTCAGGAAGTTAACAAACCAAACTCCTACCTCCTAGACTGAGAAGTTCCTGCACCCCAGAAGCAGATAGCAACTCCAAAAATACAGGATATAGACAACCACAATGGGGAAGAAGGAAACTGCAAAGGCTAGAACCATCAAATCATTCTATAGTGAGCAAGAACAACCAAACTCAGAAGGCAACACGGACTCTACACACACACTGGAGACCACAGAAGGAAATATGACTTGGTCTCCAGC
Organism: Pseudochirops cupreus; assembly: GCA_028627135.1. NCBI lineage: Eukaryota > Metazoa > Chordata > Mammalia > Diprotodontia > Pseudocheiridae > Pseudochirops > Pseudochirops cupreus. The sequence continues at coordinate 14,297 of JAQQSU010002667.1, forward strand.
CCAAATAGCATTCTTTAAAATCCATCTCAAGATGGATTTTAAAAATGAAATTAGAGAGGTAGAAGATAAATTTAAATCTACAGTGACCAAATTGGAAAAAAATTTCACAGAAGAAAACAAAGCTTTATAAAGTAAAATTGGAGAACTAGGACAGGAGGTCCAAAATCTAACCAGAGAAAATACCTCCATAAAAATGGAGCACCAAAAACTAATTGAGGAAAATAATTCACTAAAAATTAGAATCAGTCAATTGAACCCAAGGACTCTATGATGCAACAAGAGTCAGTCAAACAAAACACAAAGATTG
>JAQQSU010002668.1:0-14602 GCA_028627135.1 Pseudochirops cupreus
CTGGGGGAGGGGGGACACACTGGGATGGCTGTTTTGGGGTGGTGGGCAGGGGAAAGACGGAGAGAAAATGTGTAACTCAAAATCTTGTGGAAATGAATGATGCAAACTATAATAAAATTTAAAAAAAATATTGTCTAATTTTAGCTTTATTTGATCAAATGAGATAATGTACCATGCAGATAAGTTTATCTACCCTGCTTTTTAATAAGGCAACATGGTTTTCAGGTTTATCTGAGGATGTAAAATCTAGTGTACTCTCAGTGCTGGAGGACTAGCAGAAGGATTGTCAACAAAAGATATATTATTACTATCTACAGTATGAATATTACTATTTATAGTATGATATTCTTTATTGGAGGGTGTATAGCAGATTTAGCTCCTAAAAGACAAGAGTTTAACAAGGAGTTAGAATCTATTTTCTTTCAGTTTTAAGAAATAATATGGACATTGGAGTTGGTGGCAGAGTAGGTCTATTTCTCTTTTGAAAAAGTTTCCTGGGGGCAGGGAATGAGGCAATAGATTAGAAACTGAACTTTTGAAGAACTATTTCAAGAACTGAGAAAATTTTGTCAGGAGAACAAAGTTAAGGGTATAGGTTGAAAAAGAACTGTCAGAAATCATAGAAGTAGGAAAAAGATCCATATGTACAAAAATATTTATAGCAGCCCTTTTTGTGGTGGCAAAGAATTGGAAATCAAGGGGATGCCCATCAAATGGGTAATAGATAAACAAGTTGTGGTATATGAATGTAATGGAATACTATTGTGCTATAAGAAATAAGGAGCAGACGGACTTCATAATAACCTGGAGAGACTTATATAAACTGATGTTGAGTGAGAAGAGCAGAATGAGGAGAAATTTGTACACAATTACAGACACAATGCATATGTGATGACTAACTTTGACAGACTGGGCTTCTCTCAGCAATGTAAGGTTATAAGACAACTCCAAAAGACTCATGATGGAAAGAGATGTCCACATATAGAGAAAGAACTGGAGAGTCTGAATGCAGATTGAAGCAAACTACTTGTTCTCTCTCTTTCTTGTTTTGTTTTGTTTCTTCTTTCTCATTGTTCTCTCCATTGGTTATAATCCTTCTTACAACCTGAGTAATGTTTAATGTGAGGGTATTTATAGATCCTATATTTGATTGCATGCTGCCATAGAGGTAGGGAAGGGAGAGGAGAGGGAAGGGGAGAAAATTTGAAACTCAGGGTGGCTAGGTGGCACAGTGAATAAAGCATGGGCCCTGGAGTGAGGAGGACCTGAGTTCAAATATGGCCTCAGACTTGGATTAATAACCTCTAAGATCCCTTCTAATTCCAATATGATCCTAAGAATAGGGAAAAACAGTTAACAAAAGTTGTAACCCAAGATAAGTGATGAATTGATTTGAATGAACTCAGCTGTCCTCAATGTTTTCAGGTATAAAGCCTCAGTTGAACTATACCAAAGAATTCTGAAACAATCAATAGACACTGACTATCAATGATCCTTAGGAAATTAGGAAAGTGAAAAAGTTTCAGGGTAAATTTTTTTTTAATGAAACATATAGATTGAAAACTATAGCCCAGTGTTTCTTCCCGGGAGCATTCTAGAATATATTACTAAAGGAGTGTTTGTAAGCATTTTGAAAGAAAAGTAATCTTTAAGTAATAATCTTGATTCTGTCAAAAATGTACCATGAAAGACACACTTCATTCTCTTATTAACAGAATCATTAGAAAGAGGAGGGCTATAAACAGTACTCAGATGTCTGAAAAACATCATAGGCTGCATTAAGAAAGGTCAGTGTCCAAGATGGCAGAGTAAAAGCAGGAACTTTCTTGAGCTCCCACTCCAACCACCTCCAATACCAGCCAAAAAAAAAAAAATGATTCTAATCAAATTTTAGAGCTGCAGAACCCAAAATGTGACAGAGAGAAACAAATCTCCTTCTAAAGGCAACCTGGCAGGCTGACAGGAAGGGTCCATCCCACCAAGCTGGGAGCACAGCATAGTCCCACATGAGCCATGCCAGCCCATACCCGGTGCAGCCCAGAACTGTGGCAGAGACCAGCTAGAGCAGACTTCAGGAGAGTAGTGGTTTCCAGACTTCTCAACCATTAAACACCAAATAGAAAGTAAAAGGTCAGTGGGGCACTCTGTTGGGACTGGGTGAGAGAAGAGTGAGGCATTTGGCTCCTGCCCCCAGGACAGTGGAGGTGGCGGTAACTGCAACCACTGCTGCTGCTGCTGCTTTGGGCTCCAGACCTACAGATCATAGGGGAACAAGTGGCCAACCAGGGGGCATTTTGCTGCAATCTCTTTGCTGGTGCTGAGGCAGGATTCTCTTGCTTTGCTCTGCTTGGATCTGGATCACAGTCTTGGGTGGTGGTTCTGGGGTGACAAGCTCTACCATGGCAGAGCTTGTTGAGAATGTGGAGAGGTAGTCATCCTCATAGTTCTGAGGCAGGTGCTAAAAACAACTACACAAAACCCCAGAAACTGGGGACATGATATAGCACTTTCCACTCTGGAAGCAGAGTTCTACCATGGCAAAGAGATCAAAAGTCAAGTAACTGGCTGGCAAGATGAACAAACAGAGGAAGTGCAATCAGACTATAGAATCTTTGTGGGGGACAAAGAGGACCAAAACATAGAACCAGAAGAAGACAATAAAGTCAAAACTCTTGCATGAATTGGTTGCAGACCATGGAGGAGCTCAAGAAAGATTTTGAAAATCAAGTAAGAGAAGTAGAGCAAAAATTGGGAAGAAAAATGAGAATGATGCAAGAAAATCATGAAAAATGAGCCAACAGCCTGACTGAAGAAAATAACACCTTAAAAAGTAGACTAACTCAAATGGCAAAAGAAGTCCATAAAGCCAATGAGAAGAATTCCTTAAAAAGTATAATTGGCCAGATCGAAAAGGAATTTCAAAAGCTCACTGAAGAAAACAATTCCTTCAAAATTAGATTGCAGTAAATGGAAGCTAATGACTTTATGAGAAATTAAGATGCTGTAAAACAAATTCAAACAAATGAAAAAAATAGAAGGCAATGTGAAATATCTCATTGGAAAAACCACTGACCTGCAAAATAGATCTGGGAGAGATAATTTAAGAAAGGTCAGTGTCCACAACTAGGGAGGTTGCTCAGTTGCATTCAACCCTGGAATATAGGCTGGTTTGGGGGTTCAATTCCAGGCACCATATTTTATGATGGACACTGATGAACTGGAAAGTGTCCAAAATGTGCCAGAATGGTAAAGAGACCATGATACTAAGTAAATAAGAGGTCGATTTGTTGGGTAATGTCATATGATGATCAATTGAAGAAATGTGGAGATTTAGGCTGTATAAGAGAAGACTCATTCATGCCTTAGAGTGACAGCAGAGGGGAGTAATGACTGCCTACAATTATTTGAAGGACCATCATGGGAAAATGGGATCACATTCGTTCTGTTTATCTGGAAGAACAGAGAAGTAGGAGCAATGGCAGAAATTCCAGAGTAATGGAATTTCAGGTCCATGCAAAGAAACATGTGCAAGGAGAGCTGTCCAGGAGGGAAATAGGGTGTCTCAGTATGTAGCAGGGTCACTTTTATTTGAATTTTCCATGTGGAAGCTAGCTAGATGACCAATTGTTATAGAAGTAATTCTTGTTCAGGGATAGTTTGGACTATATACCTCTGAGGTTATTTAGATAATTTTTTTAATTCTATGATTTTCTCATGATGAAATACTTTTGGAAAGGCAAACATTTAACAGCTTCCTCTTGTCCTTGACACCTGAGACCATGATACTAAGTAAATAAGAGGTTGATTTGTTGGTGTACTGATTTTTTTTTTCAATTTTCCTGAGGAGTACATGGGGTATAGCTCAAAGGAAGGAGTCCTGACTGGAATACTGAAGGACAGTGAAGGCCCTGGGGATTTGAGAGGAGAAGAAATAGGCACCCAGAGGAGTTGTCACAATATATTGCATGCATTTTTTCCTGGACTAGGTCCTCTCTGAGAGTCTCTGAAAAGTGTAGAATTGGATCCAAATGGATACTGTATCTTCTGTCAACTCAACAACTGGAACCATTATGATAGAGAATGCTATAATAAGATTATCTAAGTAACTGAAAGTTAGAGATTCAAATGCTATGGGTTTATCTCAATTAGCTCATTGAAAAATTATCATAGTAACATAAGGAAATAGAGCTTGAGTTGCAAGGGACCTTAGAATTGTCTTTTCCAAACTCCTTACATTACAAGTGAAAAAACTGAGGATCATATAGATTAAATGACTTATCTGTCACACAGGTAGTAAGTAACAATGCTGAGATTGGACCTCAATTCCTGTGGCTGTAAGTTCAGACCTTTCCTCTACACTACAAAATTCTGGGGAAGGATTTTTTTTTTTTTACCGCAGGAATTTTTTCTTTGTCCCTTTTAAAACTTTTTTTATTTAGTCTCATGCCTGACCAGCCTAATATGTGCATGTTGGGAAGTCCCCTTCAGATCTCTGACAACTGATGCATTAGGAATCACTATTCCTTTTTGTAAGGTATTGTCCCTTCCAAAATAATGCAAATATCCCAGGTGAGTAGAACCAACCTTAAATATCATCACCTAATATCAACTGGCATTTTAATACCACTTGAATGAGAAATGGGCCCTCTAAATTCCAAAGGACCTAAAAAAAAAGCAATAGGCAGAGAAGTTTATTTGCTTTTAAAATATTTTTATATGTTGCATTAAATATTTCCCAATTGCATTTTAAAAATATAACATTAATTTTTTTAAAATTTGAGTTCCAAATTTCATCCCTCCCTTCTGTCTCTCCAACCCTTTGAGAAGGCAAGCAATATTTTATCAATTATACACATAAACATAGATATAGTTACATATATGTATATATGTACATATATATATACAAGTCATACAACATATATTTCTATATTAGTCTTGTTGCAAAAGAAAACACATGCAAAAAAAAGTTAAAAAAAAAACCTATGTTTCAATCAGCACTCAGAGTACATTAGTTTTCTCTCTGAAGTGGACATTTTTCATCATGGGTCCTTTGGAATTGTCTTAGATTATTGTCTTAATCAGAGTAGCTGTCTTTCACAGTTGACCATAGTTACAATATTGCTGTCACTGTGTATAGCATTATCCTGGTTCTTTTCACTTCACTTTGCACCATTTCATATAGTTGTTCCTAGGTTTTTCTGAAACTATACTGCTCATCATTTCTTACTGCACAACAGCAATCCATCACAATCATATACCACAATTTGTTCAGTCATTCCCCAATTGTTGGACATCACCTCCATTTCCAATTCTTTGCCACCACAAAAAGAGCTGTTATAAATATTTTTGTACATATAGATCCTGTTCTTTTTATTTGATCTCTTGGGGGTATTAATCAGAGAGTATGAACTATTTTATAGCCCTTTGAGCATAGTTCCAAATTGTTATCCAGAATGGTTGGACCAGTTCAGAACTCCACTAACACTGTCTTCATGTACCTATTTTTTCACATCCACTCCAGTATTTGTTGTTTCCTTTTCTGCCAACGTGAGGTGGTACCTAAGACTTGTTTTGATTTGCATTTCTTAAATCAATAGTGATTTAAAGCATTTTTTCATGTGACTATTAATAGCTCTGATTTCTTTTTAAGGCAGAGAAATTTGAGAGGTGATATAAAGGCTCAGCACAGCAAGCACTATAGGTCCAGTGAAAGCCCTAGCTTACTCTGAAGGCAGTGTGAGAGTCACAGGAGAAAGGAATGGGCAACTGCACCATCCCCCAAAGACAAACTTTTCTTTCTTTTGTTTGTTTTTTTTTTTAAGGACCTGCCTTACCTTCTAGGATGATGGTGAAAATTACCTTTGTTTCATTTTCTCCTGGAAAATCATCCAAATTCAGAGGAAGGAAAAGTCAGACCAGGAGAGACAGGCTTAAGTCTGCATACATAGATTCTCCTTGAGCAACTGGACTTTAATTTAAACTCCTATTAGATTCCTCAAATCTTCTTATTCCCACCATGTAACACAAGCATCGATTTCCTTTTTATCATGAATTCTCCAAAATGGATGAGGCGTTTCTCATTATCTCACCCTTGAAGAATACACTCATCATTTATTCAGGACTTGTTGAGATGTATGCTCTTTATTTTCTTACTGGCTCAGAGAAGAAAAAGAAAAAAAGAAAAACAACTAAAAAATCTGCTCCATTTTCCTCCCACCATTTGGAGCACATAAAGGGAGACTGATAATAGATAACAGGTATCTGCTGTTTTCATGTTCTGGCAGTGAAATTCTTGCCTGTGTTGAAGAGGCCAAGGAAAAGTGTAATGAGGCTTAATACAGAGAATAAATATCAGTGCGCTCAGCTGGGCTTTCAGGACTGTGACCTACCATGACTTTTCCTTTGATTTTTTCTTTCCTCCTCTCCTCCTCTCCTTTTCCTCTCCTTCCCTCCTATCCTTTCCTTCCCTTTTCCCCCCTCTTTTGCTCTCCCTTCTCTTTTTCTTTTCTATGCTCTTCTCTCTTTTCCTTTAAAAAAAAAGGAGATAAGCAAAATATAAGTTGATAGGGCTCTTTTCTAAGTTACATCTTGTTATTGAGGACCCAATTGCTGAAGCCGATGACATGGAAATTACTAGTAGTGGTAATACTACCTTATATCTATGTATTGCTATTAACTTTTTCATTCAAAGTGATTACATATCTAGTCTTCCCTTGACATCCTCACAAGAAACCTATGAGGTAGGTAGGGAAGTTATCATTATTTCCACTTTAGAGATGTAAAGGCCAACTCTCAAAGAGGTTAGGAACTTGGCCAGATTGAGAGCAAAAATATTCTATGTTTGGAGAGCACTGATAAATGGAAGGGTCCTGAAAGGGGTGGGGTTAGAAGGCATACAGCCGAGGCAGCTAGGTGGCATGATGAATAGAGCACCGGCCCTGGAATCAGGAGAACCTGAGTTCAAATGTGTCCTCAGACACTTAACAATTACTAGCAGTGTGACTGTGGGCAAGTCACTTAACCCCAATTCCCCAGCCTTCCACCCTACAAAAAAAAAAAGCAACCCCCACAAAAAAAAAGTTCCTGACAGAAGCAAGGCTGGAATTCCATTATCCTCACTTCCCAGTATTCTGTTCTTTTGAAATTAATAAGGACCAGTGCAGTCTGTGTAGTTTGCCTGTTAGGCTATTTCTGCTTCCTCTTCTCAGCCTTCCTGCTAAAACTTAATCCTTATATTGGACATACATATATGTATGCATGAGAGAAAGAGAAAGAGAATAAACAAAAGGAGGGGGTAAGATGTTTGTCCTAACCATATCTGCTGACATGCAGTTAGTTCATTGGTTTCACCAACATAAAGTGGTCTGGAAGAACATTTATGTAAAAATCACATATGCTGGGAAAATGTACGTGGTTTAAACACGGATACATTGGCTTCAACTCCAATATTGATTTAAGCAGATTATGCACTAGGCTTCAGCCAACATATATATCCGTTTCATTTAAACTTTTCTAATTTGGTAAAAAGACGCTGCATTTATTCAGCAACATGCATATATCAGGTTATATGAAATTAATAGCTGAGGTTCACTCATATGGATTTGATTAAGACATATGGGCTGGAATGGAACAAAAAAAAAAAAAGAGCTCTGGGTTGGATTCTAGCTGTATCTGCTCCAGGATCAGTGCACTCAATGGCACATAAGGGCTGGCTTTGCTTAATACACATGCATTCAAAGGAACTGTGCATTGGCTTCCTTTCCCTTTTGAAGGCTTTCATTAAAATGTATTGGGTTTTGTAAATACCAGTTTAGTTCACTTTATTTAATTATCCAAGAGTATTTACAGGGCCCAAAATATAATTGTATACATTTGAACTATGTTTGGTGGTGCTCTGTTTCAAAGAAAATAGATTAGTTTCTGGGAAAAAATTCTTGGAACTTTCCAAAATTGTACAGCTTCCAAGACTATCTGTTCATCTCCAAACAATGACCTGATGGGTCTGACTTATTTGCCTTTCTTAGGAGGGAACTCTTTGGGGAATTTCATCCTGTGTCAGGCTGCTAATGCCCAATTCAGGTATCTTCCCCTCTCTTTCATAGAACAGAAGAGGCAGATGGGACTTCTGAATGTGAGCTAGCAAAAAAAACAAAAAACAAAAAACAAAAACACCAGAAATTACTCATCTCTACAAACTTCATTTCCATCCTTATTTATAGGTTTATATGTCTAGGCTAGAAGAGTCTTCATAAGATCAAAGGCTCATAGCTCTGTAGTTGTACAGGACCTCAGAGGCCATTAAATCCAATTACCTCAGATTATAGATAAGGAAAAGTGAGAACAATGGAAAATGTGACCTAATGTCACAAGGGTACTAAGCATCAATGCCAGGATTTGAACTGAGAATATTGACCCCAAGAATATTACATTATACTATTCCACTGTAACACACTAAGGACAAAATGAATCAAAAAGGATATGAAATAAAATAATTTACTCTTCCTACTCACAAATGTTCCTACCCCAATGACACTGAAGTAAATCAGTCACACAGGTATGCTAACACTGTTTGCTACAGATTAAAGTTATCTAAATCTTAGCTGGACCCTAACTGTAGTTCGACAATTTTTTTTACTCTTTTCTATTGACTCTCTGCGTGACTGCCCAAGCAGCTGGTCTACACCTTCTTCTCCCTCCTCAATCTTATGGTACTACTTATTCCAATCTTCTTATATGAATCAGATGACATCTCAAATTTTACTGAAAAAAGAGAAGTTATTTCCACCTTTTCATCCCTTGACATCATCTTCTTTTTTTTGTTATAATCTGATGAAGTCATGACTCTTCTCTTGGCCCTCTAATGGTATTCCTGAGCCCATCCCTCTCATTTTTAGATTGCATCAACACTCATCCCTCCATCTCTATAAGTTTTGATATCTCATGTTGGTCGTTGTGTCAGACTCTTTGTGACCCCATTTGTTATTTTCTTGGTTAAAATAATGGGGTGGTTTGCCATTTCCTTCTCCAGCACATTTTACAGATGAGGCAACTGAGGCAATTAGGGTTAAGTCATTTGCCCAGGGTCACACAGCTAGTAACTGTGTGAGGCCAAATTGGAACTCAGGAAGAAAAGTCTTTCAGACTCTGGGCTTCTACTGTGTCACTTAATTCATAATATCTCCGTATTAATTAATTCCTTGATGACTACAAACATGCCCAATTCTCCCCTTTATTTGAGCTTTTGACTCCTTTAACTTTGACAGTTCCCCATTATCTACATGAAACAAAAAGTCTGACATTCTTGGGTTTATTCATAAGTTCCTCTACGGTCCCAGATAGCCTTATAATGCTTTCTTCACACTGTTCTCCTACACGAACCTTCTCCTCTACCCAAATTGACTGACTCGTTTTTCTCTAAATGCTGCACAATAATTTTTGCCTCCAGCTTTGGATCATGATACTCATTCTCTAGGACCTAGATCAATGTTTTGGACATAGTAGACATTTAATAAATTTTTGGATTGGTTATAATTTAATTTCTCATGCTGAATTGGTTTTATTTGATTAAAATGGAATGGAAAGAAATTATAAGACCCCTTCCACTCCAGCTCACTTGTCTAACACATACTTTTACTAAAAGATCCAATTTAATTCTCACTTTTTCCATGATGTCTTCCTAAACTCCCCTCAGCCCTTGATAATTAATTCCTACTCTGAATTTCCATAAAACATATTAAGAATCTATCATTATTTGGTCATTAGCATGCTACATTATACTGTCAGTATTGATATATTAATTATTGATTTTTTTTTTGTTGGCTTGGATGGGGAAAGGCAGGGAAGTTGGGGTTATGACTTGCCCAAAGTCACAGAGCTAGTAAGTGTTAAGTGTCTGAGGTCAGATTTGAACTCAGGTCCTCCTGAATCCAGGGCCAGTGCTCTATTCACTGTGCTATCTAGCTGCCCCTTAATTACTGATCTTTTATACCCTACTATCTCCTCAAGTATACTGCAAGACCCCAATGTCAAAGATTGTGTTTTGCATTTGTGACATTGTGTAATTCTCAAATTCCAAGTATAATAACAGTAGTCATTTAGTAAGTGCCTCCTATGTGCCAAGTACTTGGAAGGCATTAAAAGACAAAATCAAAATAATCCTTGCCACCAAAGTGCTTACATTCCTACAGAGAAAAGGAACACATAGACAAAAAATATAACATATAATAAGTAAGTCCACGTATTTTCAGAAAACATGAGAGAGTACTAACAGCTGGAGGAGAGGCCTCACACCATAGATGGTTCCTATGCTGAGCCTTGAACAAAATAGGGAATACAAGAGGAAAAATGTAGAAGAATCACATTCTTGGGGGACAGCTTACACAATATCACAGAAGGGAGGAATGGACTGCCATGTACTTGGAAAGAGCAGACAAATTTATCTAGAACATAGAATTCATTGGAAAAAGACTGTGACATCAGTCTAAAAGGAATGATTGAAGCCAGATTGTGAAGGGCTTTAAGTAAACAAAAGGGAAATTTGCATTTTATCCTAGAGATAATAGGAAACTTTTGAAGCTTCCTGAGCAGGGGAGTAACATGGCCAGGGCTACACTTAGGAATATAAATTTGTCAGCTGTAGGGGATAGATGGAAGAATGAACAGACTAGACTCAGGGAGACAAATTTAGAGAATATTATAATAGTCCAGGTAAGACTTAAGTAAGATGTGGCCATATGAGTGAGGTAAAATTGGTCAGACTTGGCAACTGATGGGATATGTGGGATGAGAGATGGCTTGACTTAATGATGACTTATAGGCTATGAACTGAGGTGATTAGAAGAATGTTAGTCATTTCAACAGAAAAAGGGAAGTTCAAAAGAAGGGTGGGTTGAGGGGAAAAGGTAATGAGCTCAGTTTTGTACATGTTGAGACTGAGATACTTTTGGAAGAGCTAGGTTGAAATGTCCAGTAGGTAACTGGCACTGCAAAATTGGAGCTCATGAAAGACTTAAGAGCTAAATATGTGTAATTTTGAGCATCATATCATCTGCATATGAATGGTAATATAACCTATGATATTTGGTAAGATGAGAGAGAGTAGAGACAGAGACAGAGAGAATAAGAGAGAATAAGAATTTATATCAGCTTAGAGAGAAAAGATGGTCTAATAGAAAACCTCTGCGCATAACCAGGTGTGAGATGGTTAGAGATATAGGAAGGGAAGTAGAGGAAAGCAGCAGTATGAAAACCCAATGATGAAAGAATATTCAGAAAAAGGGAATGTCATTAACAGTGCCAAATAGTGTGATGTGGCCAAGAAGAATGAGGACTGAAAAAAGGCCATAGAACTTTGTTGTTAAGTGATCACTGGTGATGTTAAAGAGAACAGTGTCAGGAAAGGACTTGGGTCAGAATGGGCAAAAAGTAAGTGGGAAGAGTATCCTGACAAGATATACAGTGATGGTTTTCCTTGGAGTGGTTTCCCACCACACTAAATATTTTCAATAAAAACGTCAAAAATCCAGAGGGTCGACCAACAAAAAAATAGATGAATGAAGGAATCCAACATAAGAAAATACTTGTAGGAAAAAACAAAGACCAGCTTCCTTAAAATTTTCTCTTGTTTCTTCAAATATACACTCAGAAATGAAATTGTTTCTGTTGAGTTTGTGTGTCTGTTTATGAAAGAAAATATTAAAAATTTACTATGTATCAAGCACTATGCTAATCTCTGAGGATACAAAGAAAGGGAAGAAGAATACCTAGAGAGACCAATTGAGAGAACAGAATAGAAGAAAACAGTATATCCCAGATCCCCTGAAAATTCCAATGCAGAATTCAAAACAATGTTATACCAAATACTGATGGGAAATCAAAGGAGAAACCACAGTTGGTCATCTTTCTAGTGGAAGGCCACAGATATAACCTACAGTTATATGACCAGAAAGTATGGATTAAGGGAGGGATGAGATAATGGAGTCAGATCCTGAATCATAACAGGGCAACACTGATTTAGCTTGAGCACAGAGTGGGGAATCTCATACTTATCTCCAATGAGATGGTCTCCATTCTCAGGGGCCATGGGGCCATACCTCAAAACTAGGAGACAAGATCTCAGAGCCAGATTATGGGATTCAAACAGGGCTAAAGTCATGTTGCTTTAACCCATGTTGGGGGATCATGAAGCCAGACAAGAGGAACAGTACAGGACTATAGTACTGTATCTCTAACTACCAAGAAGGAATCTCAGTTTAGCTAGGTGACAAAGTGGGAGGTGAGAAAGTCTACTGAAGCTCCACCCAGGGACAAATCTAGAGCTGTGTTGCCTAGACCTAAAATAAGTTTTGGAGCCTAAAAAAATTCTAGTAGGGTAATGATGATGTTGCTGATGATAATAATGCTGATAACAATAATGAGCATTTATATGGTGGTTTAAAGTTTTCAAAGCATTTTAAAATACTATTTCATGTGATCCTCACAACAAATCTTGTATGTAGATACTACTATTATTCCAATTTTACAGATGACAAGAGGGTAGTACAAGTTTAGTGATTTGCCCAGGACCACACAGCTAGTAAGTGTAGGGGACTGGATTTGAAATCAAGTCTTCCTGACTCCAGGATCAGTGCTTTATCCTAGATGCCAATTAGTGATCATATTATGCCCATAATCAGACCACATATTGTCCCTTGAAAGTTTTCACTTCCCTGGATTAAGCTACTATTATTCTTGAGTAGGACACTAGCTAATGCAGGGTAAACCCATAAAAGACTGTAGTAATCCTACCTCAAGTGTGCAAATTACACCCTAACACCAATTTGGTAAATCCCAATTTGGTAAGTAAGCTTTAAAAAAATGAGGGGTTTGTAAATTTTTGTGTTTATTTTAAGAAACTGGGGCTATTATGACCTCAAGGATGTCTAAAAACTGGTGGAAATATTAAAACAAAGAATTAGCAGCTTAGCACAAGAAGTACAAAACCTCAACCAAGTAACAGATGCTCTGAAAATGAAAATGAATAAAATGGAAATTAATGACTACATGAGACAATAAGAAATATTAAAAGAAAAGGTGCCTAATATGAGAAAGAACTTAACTAGAAAAGAACAAAGAGATATAATGTAAGGATCACTGGTCTATAATAAAATATGTTCAAAAATATTTGGGGATATCACACTTCAAAAAAAAAAATGAAAGAAAACTGGCCTGATACAGTAAAATAAGAGAGCCAAGTATAATGAGAATCAACACTACCTTCTGAAAGAAGTTCCTAAATGAAAACTCCAAAAAATTCATAGCCAAAGTCGAGAGCTGAACATCAAAGAAAAACATACTGCAAGCAACGAGAAAGAAACATTTCAAGAACCAAGGAATCATAGTCGGCATCACACAACATTTACCAGCTACTACTTTGAAGGAGTAAAGAACAAGGAATATAATTTACCAAAAGGTAAGTTTTAGGACTAAAACCAAGAATAATTTACCAAAAAAAAATTAGATATAATCATATGAAGGGAGGGTTGGATCTTCAGAGAAATACAGAACTTTCAAGCATTTCTAATGAAAAAGATCAGAGTTAATTAAAAACTCAGAAATACACATATAGTATTCAAAAGAAAGATAAAAAACTGAATGCAAATAAACAATAAAAATGAGTTTTTAAAAGATGAAGCATTTACATTATAATGGGGGAGGGAGAGGTTACAGATTTCCCTCAAGAGTCTTATTGTTGTCAGGAGTTCTACAGTGACTTAAGACAAAAGATACGTAGTTATGGTATGTTCCTTATATTAAAAGAAGAAAGGGAAGGGGGAAGGAGAAGTAGACATTTGGATGAAAATGGAAGGTAATATGAGGGAACTTATTATTTCACATAATTCAGATGTGAAAGTAGAAATCAACAAGAAGAAATGGGATCAGGGGAATAGGCATCACTGGCATCATGCTTTCAAATGAACTTTTCAGAAGAAAATAGCACATAAACAAAGGAGGACAAAGAATAGGTTAGCATTCAACAAAACAGGAAGACAAGAGGGAATAGGAAAGGGAGGACAGATTCAAGAAGAGATTAATTATAATAAATATAAACTCTAAGCTCAGATACTATAGGATAAAGAGGAAAGAGTCAGCAAAAAAGAGAAAAAGGTATGAAAGAACGTTGATTGCAAAATTAATTATTGTACCTATAAATGTCAAGAGAATGAGCTTTCCCATGAAATGGAAGAGACTGGCAGAATGGAATAGAAATCTGATTCCAACAATGTGGTGTTTACAAGAAACACATTTGAAACATAACAGCTCACATAAAGTTAAAACAAGGAGTTGAAGCAAAATCAATTATGCTTAAGTTAAACTAAAAAATATCAGGAGTAACACATATGATTTCTAAAAATATAAAGGTTAAAATAAATTTAATTTAAAGAGTAAAAGAAGGAAACCATTTTTCTAAGTAGTGCAACAGAAAATGACTATATGTTTGTGCTTATATATGTACTAAATACATACACATGTTACTGTATATGTGCTTATACATATAATAAGTACATGAATATAAGAAATTAAAATGATTAAAAGCAAAAACCAAAACTTTTTCAATAAAGTA